>SJYQ01015603.1:14968-44352 GCA_006410935.1 Redunca redunca | reverse complement strand
AGGGCCGCCAAGGGGGCTCCAAGGAAACCAGGCCTGGTGATGGACTGAACCAGGGCCGCCGAGGGGGGTCCAAGGAGCAGGCTTTTTTTTTTTTCTTTCCTAACATTTTTGGCCCCACCCTACGGCCCGTGAGACCTCAGGTTCCCTGACCAGGGATCGCACCCGAGCCCCCTGCATTGGAAGGCAGAGTCTGGTGGGAGGGTCCCAGTATAGCGCTGCCTCGGTCTTCATGGAAGTGAGATGGTTTTCAGAGATGGGGTGGCTGAGTGACACAGCAGTCGGCCCACGGGTGCAGGGAGGGGTCGCTGAGCTGAGTGTGGGCTCCCATGGTGACAGATGGTTGGGCTGCCTCGGAGCCCCGGGTCCCCCTCCCTCTGGCTCCCCCTCCCTCTGCCCCGGACTTGGCTGCTTCTCCCGAGGACCAGGTGGTTCCCGTGGGCACGCACCGCCTGGGCTTCCTTCCTGGCCCGGCCTGTACACTTGTATCCTCGTTTCTTCCTGTCCCTCCAGGCCACCGGCACCCCAGCTGCACGCAGGCCTGGCAGCAATAGATGCCCCGTGAATGCTCAGGGGAGGAACCCTTCCTGACTGTTCTACTCTGCGCTCCAGGCCTCGGAATAAAGCAGAAATGCTGTGCCCTTCCTTTCCTTCTCTCATGCCCGGCACATTTTCAGCTGAACCTCCTCTGGCCTTCCCTGGCTCAGGCTGTAAAAAAAATCCGCCTGCAGTGTGGGAGACTTGGGTTCGATCCCTGGGTTGGGAAGATCCCCTGGAGGAGGGCATGGCAACCCACTCCAGTATTCTTGCCTGGGGAATCCCCATGGACAGAGGAGCCTGGTGGGCTGCGAGTCCACGGGGTTTCAAAGAGTCGAACATGACTGAGCGGCCAAGCACAGCACTGGCGTTTTCTGGGCTTCCCTGGGGGCTCAGACAGTAAAGAGTCCACCTGCAACGCGGGAGACCTGGGTTCGATCCCTGGGTTGGGGAGAGCCCCAGAAGGAGGGCATGGCAACCTACTTCCATATTCTTGGCTGGAGAATCCCAGGGACAGAGGAGCCCGGTGGGCTGCGGTCCACGGGGCCACAAAGAGTTGGATGTGACTGAGTGACTAAGCACACACTTGCGTTTTCTGCTCCGTCGTGTAACTTTTGACTGTGCGAGGCATATACGGTAGTGTCTTAAGGACAGTCTTTGATGTCTGGCCCTGCTCTTTCTATCTGTGTGCCTTTGGGGAAGCTGTTTGAAATCCTGAGCCTCTGTTTTCTCCTCCTTTTCTTGGAGGAAGTGGGTGTCCGCACCTGGTACCCTTGGCTTGTCTTCCTGCCAGCTTACTCCCCGTCCGAGGTCTGCTGAGTGGATACACATTCATTGGACGCCTCAGGAGACTTCAGATCTTCTCCATGTCCTGAGGGTCAGCGGTGCAGATCCTCAGCTGGTGAGGGTGCACCGTGGGGGGGGCGATCCCCCGCCAGCCAGGTCTCTGCAGTGAGAGTCACCCTCCCTGATGCGGTTGACCCAGAAGCCGGCCATCCAGCTGCTGTTGATGGACGGATGCAGGCAGAAGCATCCTTGGTCCTGCAGGGTAAGATCTGATTGCTTGGGGACGCTGGGGCCAATTGGAAGGACTTGTGTCAGCGTCCATCTGCCGGGCTGTCCTAACAAGCCATCACAGACTGGGAGGCTGAAGAAATGGACACTGATCGTCTCACAGCTTTGAGGCTAGAAGTGTGGGATCAGGGTGTCGGGCGGGTTGGTTTCTCCCGAGGCCTCCCTCCTTGGCTTAATTATGGATGGACACCTTTTTCCCTGTGTCCCCGCGTGGCCTTTCCTGTGTGCACGTCCTGGTGTCTCTCTCTTATGAGGACACCGGTCCTATTGGATTGATGACCTCATTTAGCCCTATTTATTTCCTTTAAGGCCTCATCTGCAAATACAGCCACACTGAGGGGCAGGGCTTCAGCACAGGGGTTCGGAGGTGGTGGCGGGCACAGTTCAGTCCCTAACAGTCTCCTGCCCTGCCCTGGCCCCCCCGTGCCACCCGTATGTTGTGCCCGAGGATTTGTTGTTTCTCCAGCATCACAGGGGTTTCGTTACCCACTCAGATCAGGCGGGGCTCTGATACTGCAGGCGTGGGGTCAGCCAGTCCTTGATTTCCAAAGTGAGCGGGACCAGGAGACAGTGACTTTCCAAACCTGAACACAGCTGTGTGTTTTCTCTTTTTATTATAGCTTATTCTTATAATGTCGTTACATCTTTGGTAACGTTTTTGAAGTTAAAGTGTTAGTCGCTCCATCATGTCCGACTGTTGGTGGCCCCATGGACTGTAGCCCGCCAGGCTCCTCTCTCTGTCCATGGGATTCTCCAGGCAAGGATACTGGAGTGGGTTGGGATGCCCTTCTCCAAGGGAAGCCCCCATTAATATCTTTACTTACATTATTCTTAATAATATTTATGTGTCTGTATTTTTATATGTTTGTTATAATTCTGTCTTCACTGACATTTCAGAGACTAATTTGTACTGGGAAAAAAAAAATACTGGCTGTGAGGTTATGGGTTTATAAAAACTCAACAGAGTATGTGTTTAGATCAAAGCAGTTTTTTAAAAATGTAAAATTATAAAAAAAATGTAAAATTTAGTTAAAGAGAGAAGCCTAGTGAAAAGTAGAAATAATTGTTGGCACTGAGACATCAGTCCCTACTTGCCTCCCTGGGTCCCCATGCAGAGGGTTATTGCCCAGGGAGCAGGTGGTGGGGGGGGGGTCCAAGCTCCGTGCCCCAGGGGTGAGCCCAGCAGCTCATCCTTCAAGTTTGGCCCAGAGACAGCGTCCAGAAGAGAGCGTGGGGCTGGCTGTCTTTCCTTTGTCTGAAGATGACGGTTCTGCCTCATGCCTCCTGCCACGTTCAGCTCTTTCTGGAGCTCTGGCTCTTGATCCAGCTAAGAACCATGAAAACGCTGATACCGCTGGATCGTGGATTGATTTCATTGAGTTTATCACAAGTCTCTGAACCCAGCACTGGACAGTTTCATGACTTTGATTTTTCTTTCACCTACTCTCTTCGAATACTTTTTTAAACACAGAGTGTTAAAGGTGACAGAAATAAAGCTGGCCATCAGCCCAAGCCCCACACCCACTAAACTACGTCTTCCCAAAGACATTTTGTATCATGCCCCTCCCCCCTTGGCTTCCTGGAATTGACTTTGATCCCCTTGGGTCCTGACCCAGAAGCCAGGGTGGCCGTTGCGGGTCAGTGCACTCAGCCGTCCACAGTGAGCCTTGGGGAGTGGTGCTGGGCTTCAGCTGGTGTTTCCTCCTGTCGTCCAAAGAGAGAGACGAGCAGGTCAAGCTCTGAACGTTTTCACTGGAAAAACAACCTCCAAGCCACATGCAAACCAAGGAATACAAAGGAAGGGTTATTCACTTTTAAATCCTCAGAATAACGTGGGCCTCATCACTCTTGCAGCAGCGGGAGGCCATGGCTAGGTGGCCTCCCCACACCCTCCGGGAGGGCAGAACTGTCAGAGTGGACAACCTTGGCATGTTTGAAACTGGCTCTGTTAATGATAACGATTTGCAGATTACTGGATGTGAATCATGCTAATCAGCTTATGTTTATTAATTGGTTTAATCCTCGAGCAACTCCAAGACACAGATAGGATTCTCGGTTTGTAGATGTGGGAACATGAGGCTCAGAGTGGAATACTCATTCGTGTATGCATAGAAAATAGAGAATTGTGTGTGTGATGAGTTTTCATGTATACAAATGCTGTTTGTGCGTAGTGACTGAAGGTAGAAGAAAAGTCTAGGTGTGAACTTTTTGAGTGAAATGTTGCTTTTCTAAAACTTAAAAAACAATTCAAACACGTAAGATGTACATAGCATAACAAAGCCACCTCCCAGGCACCCGTCAGCCAGCTTCAGTAGCTGTCAGCCCAGTAGCCAGCCTTCTTTGCTCTCTCTGCCCTGCCACCCATCAGTATTGTTTTGCAGCAGGTCCAAGCCATACGATCATTTCATCCATAAATATTTCAGTATCACCTCCAAAAAAAAAAAAAAAGCACATGTGACCACATCACCATTGTCACACTTAAAATTGAACGGTTGGATTTCCCTGGTGGTCCAGTGGTTAAGACTCTGAGCTTCCTCTGCAGAGGGCTCTGGTTTGATCCCTGGGTAACTAAGATCCCGTATGCTACACCTCTCAGTCAAAAAAAGAGAGAACGGTGTCTTATTATCATGACGTGCCCAGTTGGTGTCCAAATCTCCGATGGTCTCGGGACTCTCATGATTTTTTTTTTGGTTTCTTTGAAGCAGGATCTGAATAATGTCCACACACTGCAGGTGGTCAAAGCATCTCCCGTGGCTCTTCCGATGGGTGGGTCCCACAGCTGTCTTCCTTCTCTTCTCATGGAGTTGATTTCTTAACGGAACTGCGGCGCCTGGTGACACTTACTTGGTCTGGAATTTTGGGGGGCCGCAGCCCCTTAGAATTCTTGAACGTGCCGCCCCCTGTGTTTTCCTATAAATCGGTGGTTGCGGAGGCTGGTGTCTGGGTTTTCTGGTTTTGTCTGGCCAGCCGACTTCCTGGGTGGAGGCTGGGCTTCATCAGGGGACGACCTTTGAGTTGTCTTTCTTCTTTGATGTGCTGATTGTCTAGATGGTCATCTGGGTGCGTTCATGCTCAGAGGTCGCAAAAGGGAGACTTTGTGATTCTGAAATGCCTTCTTTTCGAGTTGTTGGGAAGCCTTTGGGGGAGGCAGTGTTTCTTTCCCCGGGCGGGTCTGGTTTCTGCTCATCTCTGGGGCATAGTGACTGCCGGTGCCGCGCAGCGGGAGAAAGCAGCCTCCCCCACGCCGGTTTTATCAGTGCCTAGGACAAGAGACGCAGGCTTGCTCGGATGGCGCTAGCTCCTGGGAGTGGGGTCCAGTTTCCCACTCTAGGGTGGGGGCCGTCCACCACGTGACCACCCCAGCCCTACTCACCCTCACCAGGCTGAGCTGTGAGCTGTGTTTCAGGGCGTGTGTGTGCGTGTGCTGGCGTGCTCAGTGGTGTCCGACTCTGCCACTCCCTGGACCGTAGCCTGCCAGGCTCCTCTGTCCTCGGGACTTCCCCTGGAGAGGGCTGCCGTTTCTTCCTCCGAGGAATCTTCTCGACCCAGGGATCAGACCTGTCCCTTGCATTGCAGGTGGGTTCTTCCCCACCGAGCCATCAGGGAAGCCCTGTGTTTTATGGCATCTGGGGACAAAACAGCAAGTGTGTGTCCAGGGACAGAGCTGGCCGGACTGGGTGCCTGCGGGGAGACACCAAGAGGGAGGGCGTGGAGGTGGGGGGCAGTGGCCAGATGGCCTTGGTTTGAGCTTGGACCACCCTGTGTCCTCAGCAGCTGGTGGCTTTGTGGACCGCCCCCCACCCCGCCCCGCCTCCTGTCCAGCAGGGACGATGCTGTCCCTTCTCTCCCAGCTGTGTGCTGAGTGTTGGAAGGGGTGATGTTGGAAGGGTGCTTCACGCCAGCGCTGAGCACAGCGCCTGGGACAGTGTGTGCAGTGTGCCCAGTTNGGGGGGCACATCCAAGAGAATGATGAGGGGAGGGACTCCTTAGGGCTCAGGTTTCTTCTTGGGTCGATTCTTGGATATTACCTGCTAACTAGGTATTACATTCTCATTAAGCTAATTCTGTGTGCAAATTCTAGGTGAAACGTCTCCATTGCAAAATATGATTTTTTTTTAAATTTAAATAAACGTCTTGAAAATGTGTTCCTCCTGAGTCCGCACAGTGTGAATGTCATTTTAAAATGTCAGGGTTACCTTTCTTAAGGTGATGAGATGGGGCAGCTGTGAAATTAAAAGAAAATTGAGACTGATCACTTTAATGGTCTCTGACTCCATTTTGGGTGGTAACTGTTGACTGTTAAATTCCTGTTTCGCGTTGACGTCTGCTTTGAAACTGGAGATGTTGATGCGTTCTTGAGGGGATGTCTCCATCGCGAGAGAGGGGACTGGTTTATGAAGTGGGTAGGCTTCGTGGGTGTTCTATCCGACGGCTGTTGTTCAAAGTCAAGGCCACTCAGCCACGGATCCAGAGGCATGGGGTGTTCCCTTGGATGCAAACCTGGGGAGCAGCTGTGACAGGCATCCCCAGAGCAGCCCCGTGGGAAGACCTTCGCTGCAGCACAGAGGTCCTGGCCCGTCTCCTCCCAGGGGAAGTCTCTGCATGGCTGTTGCCTCTGCTTATAATTCATCTCTGTTTACCTGGAGGCTGGGAGTTAGACTTTTATTTTTTTGCAGCAAGAAAATCATTTGAAAATGTGGAAGATCACCCTTGTAATCCTGGGATGGAAAATGATTTACATTGCACGAAAGCGTTTTGTGAATAATTTATGGTAACAAGGAATGAATTCTTTGGAGAAGAAAAAAACACCTTTAAAAAACACATACCTACCAGCAGTAGCAGCTTGGCAAGATTGTTGTGCATAAATTAAAGTCAAAAGGAGGTGCATCACGGGGTGAATTACGGGGACAATGGGAGGAAGTTCACCACCATCCTGTGGTTGGAAATTGGAGGCCCTTGATGCTGCTTTGGGCTGAGAAAAGTGATGCCGCGTAAGACCCCTGAAAATGAAGGGACCACGGTCTTCCTCACAGATTGTGAGTGAGCGTGGATGAGTTCTGGTGGCGTTTATCCCAGAACTGTGCAGTCAGACTCCCACTGACGGGGTGAAACTGTGGAACCGATAAGAGTGAGATGTTTCGGGAAGCGTTCCTCTCCATGCTTTTGGGATGATGGTGGTCTTGTCTTGTTTTTCATCTGAAATGGAAATACTGCCAGGCTGGAGTCTTCCATGAAACTGTATCAGCCTAGGTCTCCTGCACTGCGGGCAGATTCTCTACTGTCTGAGCTCCCGGGGAAGCTAGGGAAAGTAAAGTCTTGTGCTTCTGTGATCTGTGATCACGGTGATCTGTAGGAAGTGGTGTGGGATGGGGAACTGCAAGATCCCCACGAAACTGGTAGTGGGGGACAGTGTGTGATTTTAGGAGGAGGATCTGGGTTGTCCAGCCACTGGCCAGGCATGATTTTCAATGTGGAGGTCTGGCCTGGGGTGCTTTTAAACCTACTCAAGTCAAGAAATTAATAGTAAGTGGGGAGAATGCCTGAAAAATGGCCGTCTTGTTAGTTTATTCTTCACTGATTTTTCAGACTTGATTCATCTGTTCTTTTGGCTGTGCTGTTCGGCATGTGGGCTTGTAGTCCTCTGACTAGACGTTGAATCTTCACTCCCTGCAGTGGAAGCCCAGAGTCCAGCAGAACCCATTGACCACTAGGAAGTCCCCCTCCTGTTATTTTTAAATAGACTATTAAGTAGACTCTTTAGACATACGTAACCTGTGTTCATTGTAGGGTTATTCAGAGCAGGGACGCGGAAAAAAAAAGTCCATAAGCAGGCATTTCAGGATGCTGTGTTTAGGTGTTTGCATGTGTGTTTCAGATGGTCTTTGCTTCCACTCACATCTTAGAACAGAGGCTCTTCCAGTGTTTAGAGCCTCACACCCTGTTTTTAATATCTGGTAATAAAACTTAGACCATCTTTACCCGATTGCATGTGTTATCACCCTTTCAAGTGAACGGACGTTTCAGAATTAGCCTCAGATTGTTGGGTATTGAAGTTGCTTCTGAGTTTTCGCTGTTCTCAACAATGCAATAAAGGACGTTTTCTTAATAACAGCACTGAGCATTTATTTCTTTGTGATGTCGTCTTTGATGGGTAATTGTTGTATCAAAGTGGTTTTTTCTTTAATGAAAATAATGTATTGTTGCACTGATTCTAGAAAGGATACATTTGTACCAGTGTATCCTCTGACGAGGAGAATGGACCCTCCCTTCCACACCCCCAGGTCCAGGCAAGGCACTCTAGAGGGAAGGGGTGGAAAGCTGGGGCCTTTGCCAGCCCAGTGGCTGGACTGAGACTGTCCTTTCGCCCAGCAGGCCCCAGGGACAGACGGCCACCTCCACACACAGGTCGTTCCACTGGTGTTTTGTGATTTCTTCAGCTTCATAAAGAATCTGTCTGCCCATGCAAGAGACCTAAGAGACCAGGGTTTGATCCCTGGGTCAGGAAGATCCTCTGGAGCAGGAAATGACAACCTGCTCTGGTATGCTTGCCTAGAAAATTCCATGGACAGAGGAGCCTGGCGGGCTACAGTCCATGGGCAGCAAAGAGGTGGACACGACTGAGCGACTGAGCGTGCGCTCAGTTAACTATGGATATCATAATTAGATCCCTAATTAATTATGGATATTGTGCAATAATGGTACTGATTACCGACTTCTCCTTTTAGGTCTGGAACTTGAGAGTGGGATGGGGAAGCAAAGCAGCCAGGAGTTGCCTGCGGAGGCGTGGCTGAGACTGCCCGCCATGTAGGTGGCGACCACTGCCGTCTTCCCCCAGCTTGCTTCTCGCAGGAGCTTGGGGAGCGCGCGCCTCTCCATCCTTTGTGAGCTTCGGTGTGTGCAGGCCCCTTGTGTGTGATGAATAGTTTCGATCGCTGTTTGCCCTCTCGGTTACTTGACTGTCTTCCTGTGCGTTTTCCTGGTCTCCTCGTCGTCGGCCGCGCCGATGGTTTCCAAGCCCCCTTGCTTGGGAATCTGACTCGGTGTGGGGAGTGGCTCCAAGCCCCGCCTTTGGGGCCTGGTAAGGTTTCTAGCCGGGTTGTGAGAAAGCCCCTCTGTTGCCGTGTCATAGTTAGAACACTGGTCCTTTTATGTCGTGGGAAGCAATTGTTGTAAGTCCTCTCCGGGGACCTCGTATTTCTGTACCATATGCTGGAGCTGGCTCTGTGCTGGTGGTTGTAATAGCTGCAATTTAGTGGGCATCTACTGTGTGCCAAGAATTTTATGTACATTGGCTGCCTATTATAATGATCTATAAAATCCCTGCTATCGTGGCAGGTAAGGATTAAGAGACTCAGAGAAGACTCATGTCACGTCAGGTTCCACAGATGGTCGATGGAGAAACCAGGCGTGGTATCTGGGTGTGCCTGACCCCAGAGCCCACGGGGTCCACTGCATTTGGTACCCGTGGGGCCCAGGGCAGAGGTGGCACAGCCAGCATCCCACTCGGCAGCTCTGGGCAGTGGGTGCCTTATGTTTGAGAGCTCGGGTTGAGCCCTCGTGTCTGAGGGCTGGAAGGGACTGATGGCCCTCCGCATTCAGCTTGTTCCCATTATTTGTGCTGTGTGAGGCACTCACGTTTGCACGTGTGTCTGACCGTCACACGTCTGACTTGTGAGTCGGGGCTGTCAGCCATAGCAGGAGTCGTAGCTGAGCGGTGGGGGAGAGAAGGAAAGCTGGGCGGGCGGACCTCCGGTCCCCAGCTGCCTGCCTGCCTGAGCAGGTGGAAGACCACGGAGCGGCGGTGGCTGCAGTGATGGGCCGTGCGGAGGCTGTGTGCGCCTTACTGTGTGATGGGCTGGGCTTCAAGAATCCCTGTCCTGTAGGGCTTGGGAGGTGTGTGGCATCCTTGCACTAAGCCTCTGTGTGATGTTGGGAGTCAAGCAGGGCTGGGGAGGCAAGAATCTGCACCCAAGTGCTGCAGGCAGCCCGCCGGCGCACGCGCCTTCTCTGTGTCTAGACATTTATCACTTCTCTCTGAAGTGGGCAGAGCCGGAAGCCTTGAAGTTTGTGTCAGAGAAAGGATGTGAGCTGTAAAGTACCTCTGACATAAATCTCACTGAAGTACTATGGGGCTTCCCTAGTGGCTCAGACGGGAAAGAGTCGTCCTGCAATGCAGGAGACACAGGTTCAGTCCCTGGGTTGGAAAGATCCCCTGGAGAAGGAAGTGGCAACCCACTCCAGTATTCGTGCCTGGGGAATTCCATGGACAGAGGATCCTGGTAAACTACAGTCCAGGGGGTCGCAAAGAGTTGGAGATGAAGTGCTGCTGGAGGGGGTGTCCAGAAGATGCAGGTCCGTCTAGAAGACGCAGTAGCATCTGAAAGACGCAGTTGTGGGCCAAATTGCTGCCAGGTTACCGAGCCGTCTGCAGTGAGTGTGGCCGATTCTCAGAGTTGGTCTATCAGTCTTCTTGACTGAGGTCTTCTGCAAAGTTTCGTTGTGCTTTACTGCACGGAGCGAGTCGTTGCCAGGACTCTGACAGGGCCCCTCGTGATCTTGGTATTAGTTTCCTGGTGCTGCAGTGACAAGTCACCCCTAACTTAATGACTTGACAACACAGGTTGATCCTCTTACAGTTCTGGAAGTCGGAAGTCCCAAATTAAGGTGTCGGCAGGCTGTGCCCCGTCTGAAGGATCTAGAGGAGAATTCGTTCCCTGCTCTTTTCCAGCTCCTCCAGGCTACCTGCACCACTTGGCTCCCGGCTCCTCCCTCCATCCTGGGAGCCAGCCATGTAAAAACCTTCCGATCTCTCTCTGACCCCCTCTTCCATCCTCACGTCACCTCTTCTCTCCCTTTTCCCAATCCTCAGGACCCTCATGGTCACTTTGGGCTCATCTGAGTAATCCAAAGCAATCCCCCTGCTGTGCGATTCTTCATCACGTCTGCAGAGTGGCTCTGGCCCTGCGGCGACAGTCTCAGGATGCGGGCGTCTCTGGGGGGTGGGGGCGTCTTTCTACCCACCACAGCCCCCGCTGTTTCCCACCAGGGTCAGCGTTCCTGCAGGTGATTCTTCTCCTGCTGTGCAGACCAGGCATCTCCGGACTCAGCCCCCCAGGACTCCACTGTTCCCACAGGGTGGGGCGGGGGCACCGCTGAGTGTCACGCTTCCTGGCTGTCTCTGCCAGCTTCCACTTCAGCTTTGGAGGCAGGGTTAGAAAACAAGCATTCTGGGCAGCCGTGAGGACCTGTGAGCACGTGGGGGCCGCACACCAGGACTCAGCGTGAAAGAGGCTGGTTTTAGAACCTGAACTTGTCGTCGTTGTCCAGACTGAAGCCTCTGATTGTCCTGCACTGACTGGGGGCTCCCCTTTTTGCTGGGGCGACAGCGTTTGTCTTGCAGGGGCCTCGCCCCTCCAGCTCCACAGTGTGAAGAGACCCTCTTGCGAGCCCCTCCCCTTGTCCCTAGGGGCCAGGACTCTGGACCTGCTCCCGTCCCCTCCCCGACTCCTGCAGGAACGTCTCTTATCCTTTCGGCCTCACCCCCGGGGGCTGTGTGTCTTCATCTCCTGGACAGTCTTCTCTCTTCAGGTCCTATCGCTTGTGACTGATCCTCTCCACTTGGCCACTTTCTGCTCTGAGATGCGTAGTAACTCCTGCACGAGTCCTCCTGGGTGGCACAGGGTTAGAGACCTTGGTTCTAGCAGGGGAGACTTAGGTCCTCTGCCCGCCTTTGCCTCTAGGTAAGGTACGCAGGAGCCCTGACCCTGGGACGTGGTACCTTGGTTACGTTGTTCACCTGGCGGATGCTTGCCTGGGTTTTAGACCTTTCAACAGGAAGAGGGGAAAATGGAAAGGACAGAGTTGATCGCCAAGAGGAGAATTCGCATGAATGAACCAACCCCTTTTCTGATTATTAACGTGTTACACGCTCAGTATAGAAAATGGGGAAATGATAAAGAAGGAGAAAAATGGCCCATGACCCCTCCATGTGGAGGCAGCTGCCGTTACTCTGGGGACGCTTCCCTTTTCCCCACCTTCGGGTTTTACAGGGGTTGGTATGTGTCGCCTGCATGGTGGTGTGTCCAGGAATCTTTGTTACGATGACATTTTGCTGTGTCCTCGCCTTTTCTAAAACAGTCTTTTTCATGGCTGCGTGATGTTTAAGTACACGGATGTATTGGAATTGACTCATCCCAAAGTTCATCCCACAGAGCTGGGTTTGATCCCTGGGTGGGGAAGATGCCCTGGAGAAGGGAATGGCAAACCACTCCAGTGTTCTTGCCTGGAGAATCCCATGGACAAAGGAGAGCCTGGTAGGCTACAGCCCATGGGGTCACAAAGAGTCAGACACAACTGAGCGACTTTCACTCACTCACTCCTCCCAAAGTAGCTTAAAAAAGGTTTTGAGTGTGTTAAGTGAAAAATGACAACAATTAATACTTTAAATCAGGTAAAGAGAAACCCCGGAGCCCCTGCCTCTGTATGCCTGCCTGTCTGCGGGGCCAGGCTGCTCCCTGCTGGCCCTGGTGAGTGGACGGGGAACCGTGGTCCTCGGCGTGGCGTGTGGACGGCGGGCTCTGCCTGCCGCTCGGAGCTGCTGCTGTTGACAAACACGTGTCGCTTTCCTTGGTGCAGTTTGTTACTGGTGCTGTAGGTGGGTCATGGCGGAAACGGAAGGAGGGGTGGAATAAAAGAAACACCTCTGGCTACTGATTTCAGAAAGCAGAACAAAACCGAACAAAAAATGTTTGTGAAGCAGCCGTATAGTGAGAATGACGGGAGATCAGATGAGCAGGGGGTGAGCAGCAGAGGCAGGACGTCCTTGGTGGCCCAGGAGCCAGGACTCTGCGCTCGCAGTGCACAGGGTCCAGGTCTGATCCCCGGTCAGGGAAGTGGATTCTGCATGCCGCAACCAAAGATCCTGTGTGTGGCAACTAAGACCTGGGCGCAGCCAAATGAAGAAATATACATGAAAAAAAGTGAGCATCAAGCGAATGGAGTCACAGCCTTACTTTGGATGTCTTTGCTTTGAAAAACTTCTTTTTCAATCTAGGAATACTCCATTAAATATCAGAAATGGTCAAGCTTATTAAAAACCACCGTCAAGTCACACACTGATGAGAGAGGTTTTGCCTCTCTTCTTCTTAGAACTAATGAAGATCCAAAAGTTTGTGGCAGGCAGGAAACCAGGTGGATTTTGATAGGAAATTATGTAAGAAAGTGTCATGCCTGTTTTTTTTTCTGGGTCCGCTGCATGCAGAATGGTCTCTGGGATGTGTGTGCACCCGCTCCTCATCAGTTTACTCTGCTGTGATTACCATTGTGTGGAAGCACGGCGGGTGATTAGAAACTGGGTGGCAGTTTGTGCTGAGCACCACGTCAAAGGTTCTGCTTGGAATGCTGAGCAGAAGGACGCTCTGGCTGAGATGAAACACACGGCAAGCATCCTACTCCAGTTTTTAAAAATCATAAGGCAGGCTTTGGTATATTTTTTGGGTCTTTGTTCTTTTGTCTTTTGCTTGAAAGACAAGCTCAAAGGATGGCTCTAGGAGGCCAGCACGGAGGCCACCGTGGGACTTTCTCACGTGTGGGAACTGATCGGCCCCAGTGATTCCTCCTCTCCACTCTTTTTAAAAATTAAAAAAAATTTTTTTTTTAAGTGCCTTATTGATTTTTTCCTGCACTGGGTCTCCACGGCTGCACACGGGCTTCCTCCGGTTGTGGTGTGTGGTCTTCTCATCCCAGTGGCTTCTCTGGTTGCCGAGAGTGGTCTCTAGGGCGGGGGGCCTTCCGTAGTTGCAGCGTGGGGTCTAGGGCACAGGCTCTCCGTGGTTGTGGTGCATGGGCTTAGTTGCTCCAAGATATGTAGTCGAAGGAGAAGCTTATTGATACACGCATTAAAGTGAAAGTTAGTCGCTCAGTCGTGTCTGTTTGGGACCCAGTGGACTATATAGCCCGATAAACTCCTCTGTCCATGGGATTCTCCAGGCAAGAATACAGAAGTGGGTTGCCATCCCCTTCTCCAGGGGATCTTCCTGACCCAGGAATCGAACTCCAGTCTCCTGCATTGCAGGCGGATTCTTTACTGTCTGAGCTACCAGGGAAGCCCAAGAATACTGCAGCAGGTAGCCTAACCCTCCTCCAGGGGATCTTCCCAACCCAGGGATCGAACCCTGGTCTCCTGCATTGCAGGCAGATTCTTGACTCTTCTGAGCCACAGGGAAGCCACATATCCACGTGTGTGTTATGTTGTTCAGTTTGATCGTAGCACACGCCCTCTGCAGATGGCCTCCTTAAACCCCGGGGGTGTGCTCTGCCTTCGTTTCCTCATCTCGGGACACCAGGGACGGTGGTATTACCCGCTTCAAGCAGCGTCCGTCCGGAAGTTCAAGTACAGTGACTGCGGACGTGTGTTCACCGCAGCGCCCTGCGAAGATCAGACCACGCCCAGGAACAGCGTCAGGCTCCTCTCTCTTTCTCAGACGGCCGAGGCATTGTGTTTTTAACCTCATCCTGCCCTGTGTGGGGCTCCTCCAATGAGTTCTCAGCCGTAGTATTGACCTTTCTTACCAAATGGTGCCACGGAGCCCAGGCAAGTGACGGCCGGGGGCCATGGCCAGCCTGCCGGGGCAGCTAGGAGGATGCTCCCCCCCCCTGCAGGGAGCTCCTGCCCGCTTCCCCATCCTCCTGAGCTAGAATTCGGGAGATCAGCTGTCCATTTGAGCAGCTTTCCGCAGCCAAGAGTTTTCTGGGGGAGCCGAGGTGCTGGCAGGGAGCTGGTTAGGGTCTGGCACCTCCAGCGTTGCCCTGACGGTCCCTGCGCACGCTGGGCTCTGGCTGAGCTGAGTGCAAGAAAGGACGGACTGTGTGTGCAGAGCCGAGATCACTGAAGAGGCCCTGGGGGTCGCTGGTGCCGACCCTCATTATGTCCTCACTGCAGATGAAATGAGAACGTGACCGCCCCTTCCCCCTCGGGATGAATGGATCTCAGAATAGCATCCTGGTCACGGAGATGCCACTTGAAACGGCTGTCTCTCCGCTTTATCCTCCCCTCTCTCTGTTCTGCGCAGCGGGTAGGAGGTAGGTCATGGTGAAACATGTCCTCAAAGACCCTGAGCTGGGGCCGCCGGGCTGTGGGGTGCTCACTGACTCAGAGCTGCGGTGCTTTCATGAGTCCAGTTCTTCCAGGCTGGCCGCTTGCTTTTCGGAAGAAAGGACTTAACTGCATCCTTGACCAGTCTTGCATTTTCATGCCTGAAAAGTGAGCCGGGCTGCATGCGATGAACTTGGAGGCAAGTTTGCTGGGAGGACAGGACGGAACCTGGCGCCATGCATTCCTGCACACAGTGGATCCGCTTTCTGGAAACTTCTTCCCATGGTGAACATGCATTTGGAGCCCAGGGCCCTGGCTGGGCTACTTTCTAGCTCTCTAGGATTTCTGGCTTTCAAGTGGTGTATGACTTAGACCCCTGCTTCATGCACGTTCCTTGCTTGTCTTCCGAGGAACCTCACCTTTTAATTTTAAAGCTTGTCATTCTAAAGCACTTGGCATTTCCCATTGCTTTGACTTTTTTTTTTTTTTTTCCATCTGGGTCAGTCCCCTTTCCATTAGTGGAAAGCTTAATAATCAATCAAGGACAGATGAACTGTCCAGTTGCCTATGAAAACTATTTTCCTTCCCTCCATGGGGCTCCCCTGGTGGCTCCGTAAAGAATCTGCCTGCAATGCAGGAGACCCTGTTTTGATTCCTGGGTCGGGAAGATCCCCCTGGAGAAGGGAATGGCTACCCACTCCAGTATTCTGGCCTGGAGAATTCCATGGACAGAGGAGCCTGGAGGGCTACAGTCCATGGGGTCTCGAAGAGTCGGACACGACTGAGTGCCTAAGGCTTTCCTTACCCCCTGTGGGGAGGGGCTGTGTGCCGCCTTCGTGGTGTCGTCTTGTTTGCTTGTGGCACAGACACGTGGAGCCTGGCACATGTGTGTGCACGAGTGTCCTTCGGGTGGGGCACCGTGTCCTGTCCTGCTTGTCCCCGTGCTGAGCACCTTGGTGCCTGTTGCGCGCAGGGCCCAGCACCTGTGTGTGTCGATGGGTGGTGGGAGCTGGCTCCCCGAGGGGCAGGCTCTAGTCAGAATCTCACACAGAAGTGTTTAAACTGAATGTGCGGTCACAGGCGTTGGGGGGTCAACAGTGGATGACCAGGCGCAAGCTCAGCTTCCTGGAGCGAGTGTTTCTGGGGTAGATGGAGGCTACAGACAGAGGCCACTGAAGTGCTAGTGAAGTGTGCCGCTAGGAGGAATGAGGGGCAGCACACAGCAGGGAAGGGGCGTGAGTTTGTGTGAAGTTATTTTTTCTCTTCTCTCTTAGGTCGCTGAGTTGTGTCTGACTCTCGGCGACCCCATGAATTGGACAGTCCAGGGAATTCTCCAGGCCTGAGTGATGGAGTGGGGAGCCTTGAGGTGAGGGAGTTGAAGCTGTAGTGGCCTCAAGGGAGGGCCTTGCTGAGTGGGGCGCTTGTCACAGCCCTGCGGGGAGGGCGGATGGAGCTGTCCTTTTGGGGAGGGCGGAGCCGGGAGCTGGGCGGGGCCCTGACACTTTGGGGACACAGGAGGGCAGAGGAGAGGGCCAGTAGAGCTTAGAGAAGCACTTTGGCTCAGACTTAGAGGGCCTGTATGGACCAAACAGCAGCAGGGAGAAGAGAGTGTCTGGGCCCTGGGATCGGGTAGCAGTGCAGGGGCCCACGGCCTGGGGTCCAGCATCTCCCCTCTCTCCTCCCATTGCCTGCCATGAGTAAAACAGAGATCCTAGGAGCCTGCAGCCCTCCATATGAACACTGGCACTTTGAATCTAATTATCACTTCTAATATTAACAGTGCTGAACCTGTGGGAGCTTTCAAGTTCAAATGATTGAATCCTGAATCCAATCCAGTAATTATCTCAGCAATCGAGATACCACGGGCTGCGGGTCATGGATGCTTTAAGGCCAGTCACCTAGTGATCTGGGGCTTTGCTGCTGAAAATCACTTGCTTTTTTTTTTTGGTTTTTCTCTTGCCCTCCTTTTTTTTCTGCATGGCTTTGTCAGCCACATTAAAAATGTTGTGCCCCATCATTGGAAAAGCTAGCGTGCTTTCCCCTGAAGGACAGGCTTGAAGGCTTTTTCTAATGTATTGCACCAGCCACACAGAGTGGCTTCAGGTTAGCTCTTAATTCATATTTTCTGAAGCTGCTAATATGCCTGGCAGTCATAATTGTTGCACATTTGAGATAAAAGCTAAACCCCGGCTTATCCCCTGCCTCCCAGGAGAAATTCGGACAGCTACGAAGCCTGATCCATACCGTGATGTTGTTGAAAAGAAAATAGGGTGATAAGCTTATTCGGAGTCTTTGAGTGTTTCTGGTTGTGCAGACTGGGTGTTCGTGACTTAGAGTGTAAAATCTGAATTTCCAGGGCAGGGACCAGAGCAGTTTCTGGCGGACACACACCATGCCTGTGATGGGCCAGCATCTTATTTTTATGTCTTAAGCATCATTCAGTCCCAGAATGCATTGGATAGCACACACACACAGTGGCTATCCCAGGATGTGCCGACTGCATTCCCAGGCTTTGCAGGAAAACCCCAGCTGGTATGTGTGCTTGTGTGTGTGTACATTATGTGTGTATGTGTGTGTACATGTGCTCACACGTGCACATTATGTATATGTTATGTGTGCACATGGGTATGTATGTGTACATGTGTGTATGTTGTGCGTGCACGTGTTATGTGTGTACGTGTGTGTTATGTGTGTACATTATGTGTGCTCACACGTGTACATTAGTGTGCACACATTAGTGTGTACATGTACGTATCTTATGTGTGTATGTGTGTTATGTGCGTGCGCTCACACATGTACATTAGTGTGCACACATCAGTGTGTACATGTGTGTGTATGTTATGTGTGTACGTGTGCTGTGTGTGTGTGTGTACGTGTGTGTGTGTACACATGTATGTGTATGTGTGTGTGCTTGCGCACCGCTGCATGGAGGATAGGGGCTTGCTCCTAGCCCAGGATCCTGTTCTCTGGAAAGTTCTCCCTGCACAGGTTTGTGCCCCTCACTGGCACCTTGGCCTGTGCCTGGAGCAGACTAACACCCCTGATCCCTCCACCGCGGGAGCCGCCCTCCGCCCCTCTGGTTCAAACCGAAGCATCTCAGGGCATCAGTCCCTCTGCGCATGGCTTCGCTCCCAACCTCCTCACTGGCGCTCCCGCCTTTGGATGAGCTTGCCTTGTGGAGGACATTGAAGTGTGTCATGCGGGAAGAACTGGACAAGGAATACCAGTGGGGGAGAGTCAGATTACCATACGCAAAAAAATAAGAGGAAAGATGTTTTTAAAACACACAAAAAGTCAGTGGACACTGGTTTTTGACCCTGCTGTTTCTTAAAAAAAAATTTATTTGGCTGCATCGATTCTTAACTGCAGTATGCAGGGTCTTTAAAGTTGTGACATGTGGGATCTGGGTCCCCGATTGGGAACACAGAGTCCTAACCGCTGGACCAACCAGGAAGACCTTGCTAGCAGCAAGGACTTCATTATAGCATTTTAAACTTTTTTTTTCCCTAGTGGGAAGCAGAAAGAAAAAGTTGGTCAGGTCTCAACCACTTATTAAAGTGTGAGTTTTGCATTTATGTATGGCTCACAGAGAAGGAGGAGCTACATTCTTATGTGCCTGCTTTCCAAGACCGTGAGAAAGCACAGTGAACCTTCTCGTGCACGCCTGCCTTTTCCTCATCGAATCTGCTGACTTCCCTTGGTCTGGAAGGCCCTGTGCGGCATTGCAGCAGTGGGTGTGCAAACACCTGGCCACATCTCATAACTTAGGCTTTGCACAGCTTCTCCTTGGAGAAAGTGTTGGGAATGTTCCCACTGTGGCTGAAATTTTATGGCGCATTGCGTTGGTTTTGCTTAAAGAGGTTAGCGTCGAGAGCGCGGAGCACAGAACTGCTTTGGAGTCTTACAACTGTGCCATGCATCTGCTCTGTTGGGGGCCTTGTTAATTTAACCCCATGCTCTTGAGATAGAGGATGGGTCTTACCCCGGCCCGGGGCTGCCTGGGGAGGGCCTTCTGGCTCAGCTGAAGAACGCTGGCTTCCTGCCTCCAACCCTAGGTGCTTTTCAGGATCCGTGCTGTCTCCACTATGAGGAGTTATTTTTCATGTTGGGCTTACCTTTTTTTTTTTTTTTTTAAATCTCAAGAGGCACATGGGATTTTTAGTTTCCCCAAGGATCGAACCTGTGTCCACTTACAGTGGACCGGGAAGTCCCGGACCTACTTCTGTAGTTTTTCTCTCTAGCGTCTGTCCCCTCTTTACCCCTATCAGATGGAAGGGAGGAGACTGAGATGTGAGGGTAGTCCTGGAGGCACCCCACTGTGGGGCAAAGGTCACCGAGTCCTCCTCCCACGAGCCTTTAGTTTCTGAGAAGAGAAGCTTTGACAAAAGATGTTTCATTGCAAAACATGTTTCAGTGGAGTCTGTGCGGGAAGTGAGAAGGAGGCACTCAGCTTCATGGAGAAATAAAGGATTTCCGATACTTGGGGGCACAGAATAAAAAAGTGTGAATTTGAAGGGATGTTTGTAGCCATCATTTCCCCAGCATGGTTCTCCATGTGGTCATTCAGTTGCTTGAGCAAAGTCTAGATAGACCTAGATTTGAAGAGAATTTTTTTCTTGATAAAGTAATACTTGCTCACAAATGGAGGGGAAAAGGAATATGAATATTAAAGTAATTATGATGAATATTTTTTGCACTATTCAAGAAATGTTCTCATCTTATGTAAGCATGGATCTCTTGCTTTGAAACAGCCAAACATGTTTGCTTTATCTGACAAATGACTGTTGGACACAGGCCTGCAGCAGGACGCCTGGGTCTGCCTCACACAGACAGGAGTGAATGAAGCTGGTGCTCTTCATGAGAGCAGGGTTGCTGCTCTCCCGGCTGGAGCTGCTTGTGCATCTCTCAGAGGGGTGTTCACAGATTGTATGTGTGTGTCACTTCAGTCGTGTCCGACTCTGTGCGACCCCGTGGACTGTAGCCCTCCAGGCTCCTCTGTCCATGGGATTCTCCAGGCAAGGATACTGGAGTGGGCTGCCGTGCCCTCCTCCAGGGGATTCTTCCCGACCTAGAGATCGAACCCACAACTTCTGGGTCTCCTGCACCGCAGGCGGATTCTTGACCGCCGAGCCGCTTACACATCGTTTACCTGTGTGTGCTTCTCTGACTTGCTCTTCTTGGCCGTGCGTGGTTTCAGTTACTGAGTCAGCTACTGAAAATTTCGGTTACCGAAAATGAAATCTGCTTTCATTTTCGCTGCTGTGTAGAATGCCCACGAAGAATTACACGGCAAGGCCGCCGCTGTGGTTCTGTCCTGTCCTGTTCCTCCTAACAGCTGCGTCATTTGTCCCTGCTGACACTCAGTGTCTATATGACATTTTTAGAAAACGGATAAGGGCCCAGATTGTGAATGATCCCTTTGTTCCAGGAATGAAGCTGATACTCTTTGTGGAAGCAGGGTTACTGCTCTTCAGGCTGGAACTGCTTGTGTATCTCTCACTTTCATTTATTGCAACAAATCTCTAGAGTTGGGGACCCAGGGAGCAAAGTGCAATTCAAAGAGTGGGTTCCTGTGGGCCCATTGCCAGAAGCCGAGGTGTCAGGTATTGGAAGCCGGAGAGCAGAAACCCACCCTGAGCACAGGGGCCAGGGCCGGGGCTGGAGCCTCGACCTTGGCTTCCGGGAGCCTTTTCTTGTCTGCACACAGGAGAGTGGAAGTGAATTCTGAGATGAAAAGGAAGCAATCAATGGACTTTGTTTCCTCCTGCGGTTTCGGGCCGCACTTTCTCTATCAGATCAAAAGAGCCCATCAGTTCCAGCCTCCATGACCGAAAAATAAAAATCTCATTTTCTTTCTGATAAATACCTGTTCACTGTTTAAAAAAAAAAAAAATCAAACACTACCAGGAAAAAAAATCCATAAATCCTCATCACCCATTAGATACTAATACATGAGTTTGATGTGTCTATAAAAGTGCTTATAAACTATATACGTTTTACATGCAGATGATCTTAAAAAGAAAGTTGAATTTCTTTGAGACTTTTTAAAAAAATGGTTTGCCACATTTGCTTTATGTAAACGAAAATTCTTGGGCTTCCTAGATGGCTCAGTGGTAAAGAATCTGTCTGCTAATGCAGGAGATGTGAGTTCGGTCCCTGAGTTGGGAAGATCCCCTGAGGAGGGCGTGATAACCCACTCCAGTCTTCTTGCCTGGAGAATCCCACGGACATAGGAGCCTGGTGGGTCACAGGAGTCCGATAAGACTTAGAGATGAAACAGCAACCACCACCTATGTAAATTTTTGGTTGTTTTTGTTTTGTCTTTGTTTTTACTGGACTTTTGAGGCTGCGTTGTAGACACCCTGACGTTGCAGCATCGGATCCTGCCACAGCTGAGAGTCTGTCCTTCTTTCTCAGGCTTGGGGATGATCTGATCGAGTGCACCCTGTACACCCATTTGCTGGCTTTCCTTCAGAACCCAGGGGGCGAGTCAAGGCACTGNCTTTGTCTAGCAGTTTCTTGAACACTTTTCAGCAGGGTGAGGGCTCCTGGGAAGAGCAGGAAGTCGGCAGCCTTGAGACTCTGCTCGTGGGAGCCGAGATCGAGTCTGACCGGTTCTTTTTGGCTCCTTAGTCCCTCATGGGCCTACAGAACGATCGTAGCCGTGACCCCGCCGTGAGCCTGGGTCCTACCCGTGTGCAGGAGCCGTGGCCGCTCTGAGCCCTAGTGTCCCTGCAGGTGTGCTTTGGGGCGCCCGGGGTGGCATGTGCCCTCTAGATGCATGGGCTTGGGGGCGGTCGCAGGATGCATCTGAGATGACATCCTGCCCAGGGCCTGGCAAGCTTCCTTCCAGCGGTGCTGCATGTTCTGCCCGCGCCCCGGGCGCCGCTAGGGCCTGGGCGCCTGAGGCCACGCCCTGTTCTCCGGTGCTGGCTGCTCGTTGTCACCTCTCTCCCCCGTTCAAGGAAGTGTGTTTGAATACAGAGTGAGCTGGGTGGGACCTTTTCTAAATCTACTCACTTTTATCTCTGGCCGCACTGGTCTTCGCCGCCGTGAGGGCTTTCCTCTAGTTGCGGGGAGCAGGGCAGCTCTCTAGCTGGGGTGCGGGGCTTCTCGCTGTGGCGGCTTCTCGTTCTGGGGAGCACGGGCTCTGGGCACGCAGGCTTTAGTGCTGTGGTTCCCGGGCTCTGGGACAGAGGCTCGGGAGTTGTGGCTCACGGGCGTAATTGCTTCACGGTGCGTGGGGTCTCCCTGGACCAGGGATTGAACTCAGGTCGGATACTTTACCACTGAGCTACCAGGGAAGCTCCCCCTGGTGGGACATTTTTTATAAGGCTGACCTTGAAGGTGACGGGGAGTGAGAGTCGCTCGGTTGTGTCCAACTCTTTGCGACCCCATGGACTATAGTCCATGGAATTCTCCAGGCCAGAATACTGGAGTGGGTAGCCTCTCCGTTCTCCAGGGGATCTTCCCAACCCAGGGATCGAACCCGGGTCTCCCGCATTGCAGGCAGATTCTTTACCGGCAAGCCCTTGAAGGTGAACAGATGCTTAACAAACACATGAGTGGCCGTCGGGGTGAGGATGATTGATGACTCAGGCGTGGGTGACACTGGCTTCAGGAACTTGAAGGAAATGAGTGGCAGAGGTCTCCCGTCAGTGGGCCATCAGGTGTTCGGGCAGGACGGAGTGGAGCCCATGGAGGCGCGGGCCGTGCTGTTGTTTACCTCTGTGAAAGCCTCACAGCCCCCAGGATCACTTACAAGGTCCCGAGTTCTACAAGAATTGACTCCCGCCTCTAGATGGGTCTGTGTTTCGTTTCTTTTCTGTGTGTATGTGTGTTTAGCTTGTATTAGGTAAGATTTCCAAAGAAGGGTGCTCTTTGGGTGATCACCAGCCTTCTTGGGGTAGAAATAGGATTCTTTTCATAGTCAGTGGGGCTGGAAGCAGGTTTCATGAAAGTCAGGCTCTCAAAGGGTGAGAGCCGAGCTCCTGAGCCCCCTTCCCCATAAGTTACAGCAGAGCAGCCCAGATGTGTGCGGGTCTGTCGCCTGCTGCCCCCAGGGCGGGACCGTGTGTTCCTGGCCTGCTGTAAGTGCAGAGGTCTGCTGGACACACACCCTCCCACCCGCCATGGCTGTCAGACTTGAATTTCTAGTTGACTACCCAAGAAAATCTGCCTTCCTGCTGGAATGTTGACTCTGGAGAACCTTCTGTGTCAGGTTTCAGAATTCCTTTTGTTTCTTCCTGGTTGGGACTGGTCCAGGCTCACATTACCATCTTCTCAGTGGTCCTGGAGTCTGGGGTTAGAGGTTTTCAATAGTTCTAAAATTTCGGCTTCAGTTAAAACATTCTGATGAGATGAGCAGTCATTTCAACATGCGGATGTAAATATCTTCTCCATCCTATGTAGTAGAATTAGTGTTTACTCAGCCTCCTCTCTCTCACCCTGGTTATCGCCATTTTCTTCCTTAGATCAGCTACTGTGGGGGGAAAATGAGACACCATGTTCTCAGTGAGGCCAACACTCCTGAATGCCCCACCTACGTTCAAAGGGCTTGTTAATAATAGTGCTGGAGGTTAAAATCATTATGACCCTCACTTCCTTGTCCTGTCGAAAATAGTGTAAGTGTTCCAGAGTGCTGTTAGTGAAACACAGCGTCACGCACCTGTGCAGCGGAGCACCGGCATTTTGCTTTTGGAAGAACAGGATGATTATTCAAAGACTCTGAGTTTCCTGGAAACTGCCCATTCATCCTAGCTACAGTCCTTTCGGGCCAGTGTGTGAAACCTTAAAGTGTTAGCCGCCCAGTCATGTCTGACTCTTTGCAACGCCGTGGGCTGCAGCCCACTAGGCTCCAAGCATGAACACTGGTATGGGTTGCCATTCCCTTCTCTAGGGCGTCTTCCCGACTGGGGATAGAACCCAGGTCTCCCGCATTGCAGGCGGACCCCTTACCGTGTCTGCCACCAGGGAAACCTTAGTGTGAGGTTGGTTTGGAGGAAATTTGAGACTGAGCTGAAACCTTTCTGGGTCCCTTGTAACTGCTGATGATGAAGCAGGGGAAGAGGTGGGTGGAGTTTTTTGCTTCTAACGTGTGGTCAAACTTAGTAACTATCTCCTGGAGCCATTTACTTCCTGAAGGTGTCGGGAGTTTGGCGGTGGGGAGCCCGTGTCACTAGGGCTGGTTGCAGCTCTGCTGCGGATTCTACCTGTGGAAATCAACACCGGGCAGCTCCGGTGCCCCTCAGGGGAGCTGGCCCCGACGGCTCCAGCCTTCGGCTCCTGCAGTCCAGTCGCTCAGTCGTGTCCCACTCTGTGACCCCGTGGATGGCAGCACACCAGGCCTCCCTGTCCATCACCAGCTCCCAGAGCTGACTTAAGCTCATGTCCCTTGAGTCGGTGATGCCATCCAACGGTCTCATCCTCTGTTGTCCCCTTCTCCTCCTGCCTTCAGTCTTTCCCAGCATCAGGATCTTTTCCAGTGAGTCATTTCTTTGCATCAGGTGGCCAAAGTATTGGAGCTTCAGCTTCAGCATCAGTCCTTCCAATGAATATTCAGAACTGATCTCCTTTAGGATGGACTGGTTGGATGTCCTTGCCGTCCAGGGGATTCTCAAGAGTCTTCTCCAACACCACAGTTCGAAAGAATCAATTCTTCGGCGCTCAGCTTTCTTTACGGTCCAACTCTCACATCCATACATGACTACTCGAAAAACCATAACTTTGACTAAATAGACAGAGACACGCTTTAATTCCGGCCCCATAGGATGTTGCTTTGTGATGGACAGGCTGGACTCTGTTTCGGCTCTGCTGGTTCCCGTAGTGCCAGGGGCCAGAACCACCTTTCATGCGTGCTCTTATCTGCCAGAGCACCGAGCATCAGTCAGTGCTTGCTGAGTACTTGTTGGATATAGAGCGTGATCGAGGTTGGGGCTTCAGGATAGGGGGGCCAGGCAGGACCCAGAAGGGGACTCCCTCCCTCCCCCGACCCTGGGGGACAGGGTGGGCTACAGACGGCAGGCAGCCACTAGCTGGCAGAGCAAGGTCTATGCTTCTTCCTAAACAGCCCAAGCTGGGGACTTGCCTGCTGGTCCAGTGGATAAGACTCTGTGCTCCCAATGGAGGGAGCCCATGTCCAGTCCTTAGTTGGGGAACTAGAGTCTACATAGGAGTTTGCATGCCCCAACTAAGGATCCCGTGTGCTGAGACCTGGTGCAGTCAAATAAAGAAAACAAAGCAGGCCAAGCTGTTGGTAATCCCTTTATACCGTGCATTCTCAGTGGCAGTGAAGACTGGCTCCTGGGAGGTGGGAAAGAAAGCCTAGATATGATAGAGGTTGTGGTGGGCCACAGGATGTAAACAGACGTATCTCTGCCGTTCAGGTTTCATGAGGGAGAGTGATTAGGGAAAAGAAAACAAACTTGAAACAGTATTTTAGGACAGAAAATAGTGAAACAAAAGTGACAGATTCCAAAACAAAGGCCAGAAGCGGAGTTTATTAGGCATTGGGACAGTGATTTGAAGTAGAGGATTTGTTTGGCAAATGCAGAAGTATGTTTAGCAACATGGAACTGTTTTCATGCAAAGTGAAAAGCGCATTGCATTTCCTTCCTGACCGCTTGCCCAGTCCCCATCTCTTCGAGAGAGATAAGGGTCATCTGAGTCATTTCATCTGATTGATGATTGTCATTGGTAGCTTCATTGCTACTTCTCTCTCGGGTATTCCTTTAGAAAAGGTGTATGGATTCGTTGCACATTGTAATGTCTTATCTGTGGAGTATAAGATAAAGTCAAGCATGTATCTGCTGATACTTTTTAAGTTGACCTGTCTATACTTAGAAATGTCTCTTAATAGTAAGCTCCCCGGTTGACTCAGATGGTAAAAGAATCCGCCTGCAATGTAGGAGACCCCTGTTCAATCCCTGGGTCGGGAAGATCCCCTGGAGAAGGAAATAGCAACCCACTGCAGTATTCTTGCCTGGAGAATCCCATGGACAGAGGAGCCTGGCGGTCTACAGTCCATGGGGTCGCAAAGAGTCCAATGTAACTGAGTGACTCTCACTAATGAGACATGAATTAGGAAGCCTGCTCGCTCTATCACATGAGGTGCTCACCTCCAGGGGTCCTCCCTGCCTGAATGTCAGCGTCCACACCCCAGGGTCGTGGCTGGACCCTCCCTATTCTTCAGGGTGTGGCCCAGCTTTGCCTTGCGTGGGGAGCAGTTCTCCACGCCGGGCTGTAAGGGTCTGTCTGTGAGGAGGGGATCGGGGCAGAATTTTAGGGACATGGGGACCCCTGTCACGAAGGCAAGCCAGACCGATCCAGCAGCTCAGCTGGATTCTTGCCTCGTGTGTGAGTGTCGCTCATCGGAGCCGAGGGTGGAGCTGAGGGCCAGTGCGCGGCTGAGTGCCCTGCAGGCCTCTGCCACCCGCCGTGTGGCCGGCCTTGCTGGCTCGGGGTCTTGATTTTCAGGAACAGCAGGGATAGGAAGAGTGGAGATTGTAGTCTGGAAGTAGCCTGGTTGTAGATTAGCCAGGTTGAACTCCTGGTGGTTCCCAGCATCCCACCAGGAGGAGGAGTTTCAGTTCTCAAAACCGTGCCTGCCCTCAGCGCATCTGTCATGGGTCTTGGTCGACAAACAGGGCTGGGGTCCTTCCAAGATGCCGCCGGTTCCCAGCAAAGATGGAGGTGATTTCGCAGCTGATGGTGATGGGGTGGGAGCTGGGGGTGGGGGGTGCTGGAGGTGCTGGCGACGGCTTGTCTGATCTCACCGGCAGTCCTTGAGTCCGGCACACATGGGTGCCCGCCTGTGAGCCAGAACAAGGAGCTGCTGGCCTGGAACTGCGCGTGCTTCCCGGTGCCCCAGTGACCTTTGGCTCTGTGGGCTTCAGTTTCTCCTGTGACAGAACTGAAAAGATTTTATTTAGATGCTGCCGTGAATCTTTTTTTATGTCAACTCTTGCCGTTTATTTTGAAATGTTATATGTATATATATATATATCTTCCCTGGTGGCTCAGACACTAAAGCCTCTGCCTACAATGAGGGAGACCCGGGTTTGATCCCCTGGGTTGGAAAGATCCCCTGGAGAAGGAAATGGCAACCCACTCCAGTATTCTTGCCTGGAGAATCAGAAGGACGGAGGAGCGTGGCAGACTACAGTCCATGGGGTCGCAAAGAGCTGACAGGACTGAGCGACTTCTCTCTCCTCCATATTAAATTGGAGGATGATTGCTTTACACCGTTGTGTTGGTTTCTGCAACGTTGTGTTCTGTTCCCCTGGAAGCAGAAGAAGGTTGAGGGGAGCCAAGCAGTTGGTGGAAGCAGGCCACTGAGTACATGACGCGTGGTCAGGGTGGGCCTGCTGCCGCCCAGAAAGCTGTGCAGGGGTGGGCCACGTGGGCGCAGAGAGACACTCGGCACTGTAACAGAGGACACGCCTGTTTTGGACGGTGCGTAGACAGGTGCTCTCTGCTTCCCGTCAGAGAGCAGCGAGGCAGTGCGCTTGGGGGTGGTACCCTCTGTCGTCACCCTGGGGATGCCACGTGGTGCCCACCCTGCCGAAGTTACGTGCTTTCTCTTACGGTCCAGAGGCTTTAAGAAGTCTTTCAGCAAACCTTTGCCCTCACGTCTTATCTGTCATTCTCTTCCCAACTTCTGAGCAGAGCTCCAGGCTGCCGTATCGACTTTCCTAACGACTCCAAATTCCCTTGGCTCCTCCTGGTCCAGCTTCTGTGAACCTCACTTTACTGCTCAGCACATCTATAACAGCGAGAGAGAAGAGCCGCATTCTTCTAGCACTTTGCAGTGGACGTGAGTTTGAGCAGACTCCAGGAGATGGTGAAGGACAGGGAAGCCTGGTGTGCGGCCCTCCATGGGGTCGCGAAGAGTCAGACATGACTGAACGGCTGAACAGTAATAATGGCAGGGAAACTACACGGAGATGAATGAGACCACAGGGCCCGTGAAGCTGCGCTTCCAGCCTGGCACAGGCCAAACCAGCAGGTGCCGTGAAATCCATTAACACAAAGGTTAGCGAAGCGGAGGCGAGCATATCGGATGGAGGCGGGGGTGGACCTTCAGTGTTCCTGGCTGCTGGCTCCCCGTGGCCTTCCTTTGTGAGATTCACGCATCTCTCCCGCACCCCCCGCCAGCGTTGCAGATTCACCCCGGGGCTTGTGTGCAGTGATGGCATGGTGAACATACATCTTGTGTGCAGTGTGGAAAGGAGTGTGTTTCTCCCAGGACAGACCCAGTGCCCCACGGTGTCAGCCTCCCAGAAAACCGCATCCTGGTCTGTGAGAGTCCTTTAGCCCGTCGGGGGCCTTATCTCACATTGTCCCCTCGAGGGGTTGCGGTGACTGGGGGAGTTGCGGGGGGCAGGCAGGTGCTTGGTGTCTGTGCGTCGAAAAGAAGAGGGCCCAGGCCAATCCCGGCCGACGGCGGCTTTGTGAAAATGTGTGTGCAGGTGTGACGGGTGCAGTGGGTGTCTGTGAGCCAGGCCTTGGGAGGTTCGCCTTCAGCTGCTGGTTCTTTCCAGACGACACAGGAAGCAGTCATGTCCTTTTTCGAGTGAGAAGGCGAAACGGCGTGCTTGCTGTGAGGGTCCTGTTAGTTCCAGAGCGAAGTCCAGTGCTCCAGGCCCTGAGAGCTCAGCTGGCGGGCTGCTGTGTGCCTCGAGGGGCGGCGCACCCTGACCCGGCGTCCTGGGGACCTGGCCCCCGCCCCGTGTCCGTCTCTGTGTTCCAGTGCAGCACCCGCATGCTGAGATGCGCTGAAAGACGGTGCTCGTGGCCTCATCTCTCTCCTCCTTGTTTCATCCTCTTGAATCTTTCACCTCCCCCCAACTTACTTCCCTGGTGGCTCAGATGTTAAGGAGTCTGCCTGTAATGCGGGAGACTCTGCTTCAGTCCCTGGGTTGGGAAGATCCCCTGGAGAAGGAAGTGGCAACCCACTCCAGTATTCTTGCCTGGAGAATCCCATGGACGGAGGAGCCTGGCAGGCTGCAGTCCATGGGGTTGCAAAGATTTGGACGCGACTGAGTGACTTCACTTCTTCTTCTTCAAGGCCCACAGCCCCTCACCTGGATTTGGGAAATCTAAGAAATCCAGAAGCCTGCCTGGGTTCTTTCTGGGTCCGTGCGCCTGAAGGCACTTGCAGTTGACCATGGAATCATCCTCGTGTTTGATTAGGGCGTGGGTAGTCTGTAGCGTCTCGATTTTCCTGACCATCCCTGTGGGCGTTTTAGGAGTGCCTGTTTCGGTCGGTATTGGAGAACCATTTAAACCAGGGTCCCCACCCTCTGGGCTGAGCACTTTTACCTCCTGTCAGGTCACCGGTGGCATTAGACCAGATGCAAAGTGCACAAGAAAGGTCATGCTCTTGAATCATCCTGAAACCTCCTCCTCCCACCCGCCTCTACCCCGGATTTGTGGAAAAATTGTCTCCCGCAGAACCAGCCTCTCTGGTGCCACAAAGGTTGTGGACCACTGCTTTGAACCACTCAGAATTGTTCATTCAAGATGTAAGGCAGGACACGTGGGTGATTGAGAGGCAGCGCCCGCCACCCACCGGGACCACATCACAGATGCTGGATGAGTGCCCGAGCTGTAGCTGTGCTCCGACCCCCACGGGACGGGTGGGTGCCCGAGCTGTAGCTGCGCTCCGACCCCCACGGGACGG
>SJYQ01015601.1:0-11973 GCA_006410935.1 Redunca redunca | reverse complement strand
TTTGTGGGAAAGGTATGCAGAAAAATCATGGTTTCGATAAGGGCAACACTGCTGGAATGTTGGGCTGATTCTGTATGACCTTGCATCTTTCATTTCCCTCTATGTGCGAAAAACCTATATAAGTCCCATTTAAAAATAAAGCTAGGGGCCTCGGTGATCAAAGCAGCTTGGTCTCCTCGTGTCAATCATTTTCTTCTTCTTACTCTCTCTTTCAGGCTAGTTCCCATCTGGAGTACAGAAGTCCGCCGTGTCTACTTATTTGCCTGGGTTTCTAAGACCTGAACGGGCACTCCCTCGGGAGGCCGGGAGGGNCCTCGGGAGGCCGGGAGGGCACCTGCGGCCTCACGTAGACGGTGCAAGTCTCTTGTCTTGAGACTTTATTGACTTTCTGTATAAACCAAGGAACATCAGCCTCTTTTCTTCTCTCCCCTATTTTCTTATCTACAACATTCTTAACTATCTCTCTCTCTCTAAATCAATCTCAATCGCCAACGCCGTTTCTCCTTCGGGTTTCCCTGGATCCTGCTGGGGCTGGACCCCGGCGCACCCCAATGTTTTCAGCCGTATTATTTTTGATAGCTAAGATATGTAAGCAACCTAAATGTCCATCAATGGATGATACATGTATACATACACAAAAAGTAGTTAATACTCCTTAACTATGTAAGAAGAATAAAGTTTCGCCATTTGCAACAATGGGGATAGACTTCAGGCTATTAGGTTTATTGAAACAAGTTAGATAAAGACAAACTCTGTGTGGTATGATATGCAAAATCTAAGAAATAAAACAAGCTAGTGAATGTAAAAAAAGAAACAGACTCACAGATGGAGAGAACAGGAAGAGGGAAGAGGGAAGAGGGGAGGGACAAGATAGGGGTTGGGGATTAAAAGGTACAATCTACTACGTATAAAATAAACATGCTACAAGGATATACTACACAGTCCAGGGAACATAGCCAGTATTTTATAACTATAAATGAAGGATAACTTTTAAAAATTGTGAATCACTACACTGTACACCTGAAACTTAGACATCATCTATACCTCAATTCAAAAAAATACAAATAAATCTGAAAAAAAGTCCATATAAAAACTTGGATACAAATATGCATCACAACACTACTCAAAATAGCCAAAATGTAGAAACAACCCAAATGTCCATCAAGTCATGATGTGGAATTTCCATGCAAAGGAGTACTATTCAGCCATACAAGGAATGAAGTACTAATGATTCATGCTGGAATCATGTGGAATCTAGAAGGCATTATGCTAAGTGAAAGAAGCCCAGACACGGAAGTCACACATTGTACTATTCCATTGACAATAAATATCCAGAACAAGCAAATCTACAGAGAAAGCAAGACTAGTGGTTGTCAGGAAGAGGAGGGAGGGGAAAAGGGAATGGGGAGTGACTGCTTAAAGGGAAAAGGGTTTCCTTTCAGAGTGATAAAAACACTCTGGAACTAGACAGTGATAACAGCTGCGTATCACTGAGAATGTAGTGAATGCCACTGCTAAGTCGCTTCAGTCATGTCCGACTCTGTGAGACCCCATAGATGGCAGCCCACCAGGCTCCCCCATCCCTGGGATTCTCCAGGCAAGAACCCTGGAGTGGGCTGCCATTTCCTTCTCCAATGCATGAAAGCGAAAAGGGAAAGTGAAGTCACTCAGTCATGTCCAACTCTTAGCGACCCCATGGACTGCAGCCCACCAGGCTCCTCCATCCATGGGATTTTCCAGGCAAGAGTACTGGAGTAGGGTGCCATTGCCTTCTCCAAGTAAATGCCACTGCATTGTATTAATAGATTTTTAAGTTGTTAATATGATGAATTTTACATTATAAGAGTTATGACACAATTTTTAAATAATTTCTGAGAAACTATTGTTATTTATTTGCTAACTTGCCCACGTCAAGTCTTGGCTGTGGCACTCAGTATCTCTGCTCTTCCCTGTGGCATGCAGAATCTTTAGTTGTGCGGCCCAGGATTTTTTTTTTTCAGTGGTGGCACGTTGGGATCTAGTTCCCTGACCAGGGATTGAACCTGAGCCTTCTGTACTGGGAACCTGGAGTCTCAGCCCCTGGATCACCAGGAAAGTCTCACCACAATTTTTTTTTAAAGGAAATACTGATATATATATAACAACATGAACCTCAAAAATATTACCCTGTAATGAAGCCAGTCATAAAAAAATCCTATACTGTATGACTTTATTTATACAAAATGTTTAGAATAGGCAAATCTACAGAGACAAAAAATAGACTAGTGGTTGCCTAGGGCTGGGGTGGGAGAGAGGAGGGCTGGATAGTGACCATGAATGGACAAAGATTTCTTTCTCACATGATGAAAATGCTCTAAATGAGATTATGCCAATGGCTGTAAAACCCTAAATATTCTAGAACAACTGAATTGATCCTTTTAAATAGGTGAATTTTATGGTATATAAGTTCTATGTCAATAAAGCCTATTTTGAAAAGTAAATTATCAAGTGGTCTAAACACTCCTAAATAAAGGCAGAAATTATTACACCAGATATAAAAATGTAAGACTCAACTCTAAGCTATCTACAGGAAATATGCTTTAAATACAAAGACACAAATGCATTAAAAATACCATTAAAAAATGACTCACTGGACAAAGCAGCAAAGACAATTCAAAGGAGAAAAGACACCTTCAACAAGTACAAGTGGAAAAGTTAGATTTCCATATGCAACAAGACTGAGACCTTATACTTTCTGTAAGAATAATTCAAAATGAATCACAGACCAAAGATAAAATGCAATACTATAAAACTTGTAGAAGAAAATACAGGCAAAAATCTCTATGTGATCTTAGGTTTGGCAATGAATTTTTAGATACAACACCAAAAGCACAACCCAAGAAAAAACAGATAAGGTAGACTTGACTAAAAACCTGTGCTCAGCTAAAGACAAAGAGAATGAAAAGACAAGCCACAGAGTGAGATAAAATATTTGCAAAAGACATATCTGATAAAGAGCTAATATCCAAAATACAGCAAAAACACAGAACTAAACAGTAAGAAAACAGACAATCCAATTAGGAAATGGGTGAAAGATCGGTACATACACGTTACCAAAGAACACATACACATGGCAAATATGTATATGAAAAAATGCTCAACATATTTAGTCATTAGAGAAATGCAAGCTGAAATAATGAGATGCAATAATACAGACCTATTAAAATGGGCTTTCCTGGTGGCTCAGACAGTAAAGAAACTGCCTGCAATGAAAGAGACCTGGGTTCAATCCCTGGGTTGGAAAGATCCCTAGGAGAAGGGAAAGGCTACCCATTAAAGTATTCTTGCCTGAATAATGGACAATAAATAAATAAAAGGAGCCTGGCAGGCTACAGTCCATGGAGTCGCAAACGACTGAGTGACTTTCACTTTCACTTCATTAAAATGGCTAACAATTTTTTAAACACTGACAATACTGAATGCTGAAAAGGATGTCGAACAGAAATTTCCAATCATTGCTCATGGGAAAGTAAAATGGAAAAGCCACTCTGAAAGACAGTTTAATAGTTTCTTACAAAGCTAGACATAAGCTTACAATCCTTGTAAGCTCCTTGTAAGGAGTGTAATTGTACCAGCAATCTCACTCCTAGGTACTTAAGCAACTGATTTGAAAACATACATCCATATAAAACCTACATACAATGTTGACAGCAGCTTTAGTCATAATCACCAAAAACTGGAAGCAAAGAAAAAGTCCTTCAATAGGTGAATAGAGCAAAAAACAAATCAAACAAAAACCTAATACATTCAGTGATAAATGAGCTATCAAGCCATAAAAAGACTTGGAGGAACCTTAAATGCGTGTTGCAAAGGGAAAGAAGCCAGTCTGAAAAGGCTGTTTTTTATATGATCTTTTTTATATGACATTCTGGAAAAGTCAAAACTACAGAAACAGTAAAGAGATCAGCAGTTTCCAGGGCTGTGGGGTTTTGGCAAAGAGGTTGAATAGTTGAAGTGTGGGATTCTTACAGATGCAAAACTATTCAATCTGATACTCTAATGGTAGACACTGACATTAAGCATTTGTCAAAATTCACAGAACTTTAGAGCACAGAGAGTGAATTTTAATGTATGCAAAATTATTAAATCCAGTGAGGACATCATGGGATACTGTGAAGGAATATGGAGTAGGTCATGAGAACATCACAAATGTATGAAACAATTTCAATGAAGGGGTTAGGGTTGGGGGGTGTGGAAGGCAAGATACTAGCCCAAGTTAACTTTAGAAATGAGTACAATCTTTAAAACTAAAAGCAACAGGAACTGCAAATAGGCACCCTAGCTGATAAAACGGTTTCACACAGGGGTTATGAGTTAACAGTTCTGATACTGTTATACATGTATACTGGTACTGAACAATTACAAAAATGGATGACAGATGGTGGGAGCCACATTTTTTCACTAAGTAGAAATTCACAGAGACAAGGGGAAAAGTTTCCATGTAATAATGGCTTAAAGTTGGAGCTCACTATGAACTCATTTAGTTTAATATAAATACAGATTGTGACATATAGGTAGAGTTACAGACATATGTATATAATAGGTTAATATACACAAGTGTATTTCCTTGCTCAATCAACTAAGAAGACCTAGAAGTAAGGACACCCCACTGCAATCGGCACACCTAGCACCTAGACCTTGATTTCTAATGCTATTTTCCAATAGACGGAGCCAAGGCTTCTTGAAGAAATGATTGATTATATGATTGGAACAGGAAATACAGGTATCCCTTGCTTTTCAAAAAGTGCTTTATGCCAGTTCACTTTTACAAAAGACCTATATAAGCACCTGGTTTTTGCTAATCCAAAAGAAATCTGGGGAAAACACACACACACACACACACACACACACACTTTTATGGAAAGAAGGGAAAAGCAAAAATAGGATGGCATTTGTTTTGCAGCAAGCAGTTTTAAAGGCAGCAGGCACCCCAAGCAGAGGAGGGAGAAAAGCCTAACCAAACTCCCTCCCCAGTAACTACACTCAGCATATCAGCATCAAGCTGACATAGCTTTGAACTGTGTCTAAAAGCATCTGTGCTTCATCTAAATTTATTGTGCACAACCGTTAGCAAGATGTGTCCTAAGGTAACTGTTTCTTTGTTTTACACCGTACTGGTTTATGAAAGGTTTCATAGGAACATTCTACTTTCATAAAGCAGAGGAAATCTCTACACAGAATGAGCCTGCACAGAAAATAAACTCATGGTTACCAAAGGTGGCAGAGTGGGGTGGAGGGATACATTAGGATTTTGGGTGTAGCATATATACACTGAATTCAAGTGAAATGAAGTGTTAAGTCACTCAGTTGTGTCCGGTTCTTTGCAACCCCATGGACTGTAGCTCACCAGGGGTCCCTGTCCATGGAATTCTTTAGGCAAGAATACTGGAGTGGGTAGCCATTCCCTTGTCCAGGGGCTATTCCTGACCCAGGGATCAAACACACTGCAGCAGATTCTTTACCATCTGAGCTACAAGGGAAGCCCCAATATATACACATTACTAAGTATAAAATAAAGGACTCTATACACAACAGTATATAAAATAGATAACCAACAAGGATCTACTGTATAGCACAGGGAACTATAATCAATATTTTGTAAAAACCTATATAAGAGAAAAGAATCTGAAAAAGAATATATATATGTATGTGTGTATACAGTGTATACACACACACACACAGACACACTACTGAATCATTTTGCTCTACACCGAGAACTAATACAACACTACAAAATCAATTATATTTCAGTTGAAAATTTTTGAGAAAAAAATTTAAAAAACAAAGAGAACCTGGAGCAAAGTTCCCGTAAACCTGGAACAAAGTTCCAAAATGAACCTGGAGCATTTTTTTAGTGCCAGAATTAACAAACATGCAAACAGACAAGAGCAACAGCAAACCCACACTTAAGGGTGTGTGTCAAAGGAGCACAGGAGTCAACTAAAGTCAACTAAGAGAGCTCCCAATTGCCAAGGTCAGAACAATTGGAGCAAATAAGGTAAGGCTGCATTATAACCCAAAGTATAAAATAAATATCTGTAAGTCCATCCTGATACAAATTGGTATGAATAAATAAATGAAGGAAAAGAGACTACTCTCTCAATGCAAAAAATTCTAAATAACTCGAGCAAATACTCTGTCCTCAAAGAGTATGTAATCCTCTACTCCTTATGTGTGGGAGGAGCTTAGTGACTTCTTCAAAGAGTGCAGAATGGAAGTGGGGAAGAGAGTAACTTTACAGTGGAGAACATGACAAACACTACATCAGCCAAGTAGTCATGACCGACACCAAAATCACACGTCAAGTGATTCCCGGATGGTCCAGTGGCCGAGAGAGACCCCATGCTCCCAGTGCAGAGGGCCCAGGGCCAGTGGCTGGTCAGGAAGCTAGATTCCTCAAGCAGCAACCGAGAGTTCACGTGCCACAGCCAAAAGATCATGCATGCTGCAATGAAGACCAAAGTCCCATGTGCTACAATTAAGACCAGCACAGCCAAATAAACAAATAAATAGAAATATTTTTAAAAAGAAAAAAGTTAACTCTAAAAAATGAAAGAAGTCATGTTGATAATATGTACTCTTGAGATGTTGTAATGGGGCTTTATCTCTGCAACCTTCCTCACAAAAACACATAACCTCAATCTAACCTTGAAAAAAAATAAATCAGAACAATTCCAATAGAGGGACATCCTACAAAATGTTTGACTGGTACTTGGCAAATCTGTCATAGTCATCAACAACAAGGAAAATCTAAGAAACTGTACACTCAAAAGTAGTCTGGAGACACAACTAAATCTAACAAAGTTGTATTTGGGCAGGATTATAGAACAGCAAAAAGGACATTAGTTAAAAACTGGGGAAATCTGAATAAACTAGAGACTTTAGTTAATAATAATGTGTCAATACTGGTTCATTTAATTGTAACAAATATAATATACTAGTATAAGATGTTAAGAAACTGGGTCTGGGATATAGAGAACTCTCTGTAAATGTAAAATTGTTCTTAAAAATAAAGTATTTTTTCAAGGATGCAAAAATATATATCATGTACATTTTAATCACAAGAAAGCCAGAGTGGCCACACAAATAACAGGCAGACTTGGGAGCAGAGATAAAAAGAAACATTTCATAATAACACTAAAAGTTAAATCATCAAGACATAACAATCCTAAACATGTACATGTCTCCCAAGACAGCATTAAAGTACATGGAGCAAAAACTACAGAAATTAAAGAAGAAATAAACAGATTCATAATTAAAGAGGATTCAGCACTCCTCATTCAGTAATTCATACAACAGGTACACAGAAAATCAGAAGGATACTTAAATTTGAAGAACACTATCAACTAACTTCACACAATTAGTATTTATAGAATACTCCAACAACAGCAAAATCCAAAATCGCTTTACATACATATAGCACATTCACTAAGATAAACCATATGCTGGTCCATAAAACAAGCCTGGATAAATTTGAAAATATTATAAAACATACAGAGTCACTGTCATTGCTCAGTCGTGTCCAACTCTTTATGCCCTAATGGACTGTAGCTCCTCTGTCCATGAAACTTCCAGGGGAGAATGCTGAGGTGGGTTGCCATTTCCTCCTCCAGGGGTCTTCCTGACCTAGGAATTGAACCTGTATCTCCTGCATTGCGGGCAGGTTCTTTGTCACTGAGCCACCAGGGCAGCCCATACATATAAAACACACAGAACATGGAATTAAATTGCAAAACTAAACAACACTCTTCTACGTCATCAATAAATCGATGAATCAAAAAAGAAACTGTAAGAGAAAATAGAAAGTATTTTGAACTGAATGAAAATGTATGTGTGTTCAGTCCCTTAGCTGTGTTTGACTCTTTGCAGCTGTATAGACTGTAGCCTGCCAGGCTATCTGCCTATGCTATTTTCCAGGCAAGAATACTGGAATGGGCTACCATTTCCTACTCCAGGAGCTCTTCCCAATCCAGGGATTGAACCCCCATCTCTTGTGTCTCCTGAACCAGGAGGCAGATTCTTTACCACTAGCGCCACCTGGGAAGCCCAAATGAAAATAACAGAAATCAATTTGTGAGATGCAGCTAAAGCAGTGTTTAAAAGGAAATTCTTGGACTTCTCTGGTGGTCCAATGGTTAAAAATCCACCTGCCAATGGAGGGGACATGGGTTCCATCTCTGATTTGGGAAGATTTCACAAGTCACAGGGGAACTAAGCCCCGTGTGCCACAACCGCTGAGCCTGCACTCTAGAGCCTGTGAGCTGCCACTACAGAATCTCCCAAACCCTAGAGCTCAAGCTCCTCGAGAGAAGCCACTGCAATGAGAAGCCTGTGCACCGAACTACAGGACAGCCCCCACTTGTCGAAGCTAGAGAAAACCCATGCACAGCAACAAAGACCCAGCAGAGCAAAAAATAAGTAAATAAATGAATTAAAATTTTAATTAAAAATAGAAAAATTTTCTATATTTTACTAATTATATTAGAAAAGAGGAAAATTTTTCAATCAGTAATCTAAGTGTCCACCTTAGGATGCTAGAAAAAGCAAAGCAAATCAAATCAAGAGTATGTAGAAGAAAAAATAAAAAGAGGAGAAATCCATAAAATTGAAAATGGACAAGCAATAGATATCAATGCCTCTAAATCAGGAAGCAAAAATTACCAATGAGAAATGATCATTACAATGAAAGCACATCATTAGACATTTAAAAAATAACAAGAGAAAGTTATAAACACTTTCATGCCAATAAATTCAACAACATAGATGAAAAGGACAATTTTTTAAAGACAGAAATTACAAAATTGACATAAGAACAGAAAATCCAAACAGTGCAATATCTATGACTTGCCAACCACCACCAAAGTAGTAAAAGCCAAGGAAGGATTCTTTCTTGAGTCTTGAGAGGGAGAATGTTCCTGCTAACCTTGATTTTAGACTTCAGATTTTCCAAAACTGTGAAAGAATAAACCTGCTAATTAAATCACGTGGTTTGTGGTTACTTGTTATGGCTACTCTAGGGAAACTACTACACATGTTAACATTCTGGACACAGTGGAATAAAAAATGTTATTAAATTTAATGATAGTTTTTGTTACTTCTTAGTGTGGAGCTACTAGAAAACTTAAAATTATACTCATGGCTTACATTATTTCTAGTGAACATCACTAATCTAGCTAGTACAATAAGGCAAGAAAAAACTAACAGAATACTGATTGGAAACAAAGAAGCAAAACTGGTTTTCTCTGCAGACATTATGATTCTGTACTAAGAAAATCCTAAGGGGGCTTCCCTGGTGGCTCAGTGGTAAAGAATCTGCCTGCCAATGTAGGAGACACAGGTCGATCCCTGATCCAGGAAGATCCCACATGCCATGGAGCAACTAAGCCTGTGCACCCTAACTATTGAGCCTGTGCTCTCGAGCCTGGGAACGGAAACTACGGAAACCGGCATGCCCTAGAGCCCCTGCTCCACAACAAGAGGAGCCACGCACTGCAACAAAGAGTAGCCCCACTCTCTGCAACGAGAGAAAAGCCCGTGCAACAATGAAGACCCAGTCCAGCCAAAAATGAAATAAGTAACATTATTTTAAGAAAAGAAAATCCTAAGGAATATACACAAAAGCTACTAAAACTAAAAAGTTAATTTACGGACTTCCCTGGTAGAGCAATGGATGAGAATCTGCCCGCCAACGCAGGGGACATGGGTTCAATCCCTCGTCCAGGAAGATTCCACCTGCCTCAGAGCAACTAAGCCCATGCGTGACAACTACCGAAGCCTGTGCACTCTAGGGTCATCAAGCTACGACTACTGAGCCTGTGTGCTGCCAACTACTGAAGCCCATGTGCCTAGAGCCTGTGCTCCACAACAAGAGAAGCCACCACAGTGAGAAGCCACACAACACAATGAACAGCAGCCCCCACTCACAGCAAGTAGAGAAAAGCCCCCGCAAAGCAACAAAGACCCAGCGTAGCCAAAAATAAATTAAAAAAAAATTTTAAGCTAATAGTAAGACAGACTACAAAGTTAACTTTGTATTGCATTTTTATATACTATCAAACAACTGGAAAAGGAAATTTTAAAATACAGTATCATTGACAATAATATCAAAAAACAAGAAATACCTGGGGATAAACTGAACAAAATATGAGCATGACCTATAAAATGAAAATCATAAAACACTGGGAAAAAAAACTAAAGATATTTAAATAAAGAAAAGTTATGCCATATTAAAGTACCAGAAAACTATTAATGAGATGTCAATTCTCCCCATCAGGGCTTTTTGTAGACAGTGACAAGTTTATTCTACAACTTATAAGAAAATGCTAAGGATATAAAGTAACCAAAACAATTTTGATAAGAAAAAAAAAGGTAAAAAATAAATACTAACTGATTGCAAGATTTGCTATAAAGAAACAGCAATGAAGACAATACAGTATTGGCATAAGGATAGACATTTAGACCAAAGGAACAGAAAAGACCAGAAACAGACCCACAGCTTAAAAAAGAAAATAAAAAAGAAAGGAATCAGACTGCACATAACCTCCAAACTAGTAACAGGGACTAATACAAAGCAAGGGAGGGAGGGGGGTAAGGAAGAAAAACTGAACTCTACAGAATAAAATAACAAGGTGCTAAGATAATAACTGATCTCTCTTGATCTAACTAGACAGTGTAATCAGAAAAGACCTCTCAGGAGAATGCCCTGGCAGTCCAGTGGTTAAGATTGAGTGTTTTCACTGCCATGAGCCCGGATTCAATGCCTGATCAGGGAACTGCTGCTAATGCTGCTAAGTCGTTTCAGTCGTGTCCGACTCTGTGTGACCCCATAGACAGCAGCCTACCAGGCTCCGCCACCCCTGGGATTCTCCAGGCAAGAGTACTGGAGTGGGGTGCCATTGCCTTCTCCAGATCAGGGAACTAATATCCCACAAGCCATACTGCATGGCCAAATAAAAAGAAAAGAAAAGAAATGGAAAAGACCTCTCAGAAAAGTAACAGGTAAATGGAATAGTACATACAAAGGCTCTGAGGGAAGGAATCTAAAAGTAGGCTGGTGTGACAGGTGTCCAGTAGGCAAGTACAGAGGTAGGGCTTTTCAAGCAGAGGAAAATGTCTGCACAGTTTTCAGTTCTACCCACTTTCTTTCATCCCTACCACTGCTGTTCTCAATTCTCATGCAGATGCCTACAAGATCTTCTAGCTGATGAACGTGCAGCCTCACTCAAGCTGCTTTCCCAAATGCATCCTTCACTATTGAGCCAGATACTGAACACCATAAAATCATTAAATGACTCCCTGTTCCCTACAGTGTCTATGGTCTTAATTTCCTATCTGACTTTTAAGATTCTTCATGACATAGTCCCTATTTACCCCTCTAGCTTACTCCCCACCTCCCTTCAAAATTACCTGTGCCCCAAGACTAAATTATTTGCATTTTAATAAAGCCCATCACATTATTTCATTACTTTGTGCCTCTCACATCTTTGAGTTTTAAGTCAAATGTCTTCTATATAAACTATATTTCATCCACACCAAAAACAGCTAGGTATTTCTTTCTGCTACAACAGCACCATTTGCTCTATTCTAGGTTTGTCATGATGTGGATGCTTATCTACAAGACTAGGATGTTTATCCTGCTAGATTTTAACAGGCAGACTGTATGTTATTCATCTTTTTATCCCTAGCAGATAGCACAGTACCCATTTAATACAGACTTGTTTCTACAATTAAACAGAGACTCCTAACATTTATGCTTTCAGAATCTAAGCATCCCTAAATTAAGAGACAAAGGAACCACACATACACAATGACAAATGAGAGTCAAAGAATCCTTTAAAGTATTTCAAAGATTAAAAGAAATAATAATAAAATAACTATTCTGTAAGTCAAATGATTATAAATATGTATTTGTAAATATTAAATTTGGCTGAAATG
>SJYQ01015600.1:433734-519940 GCA_006410935.1 Redunca redunca | reverse complement strand
CAGATTCTATTATTTAACTTATACTTACACACATATATTTTATGTAGATGGCTACAGTTATAAAATGTTTAAAGTGGAAAAACTTTAAGATACTAGTGATAAAAAGTAAGGAAAGTCACTGAAAATTCCTTTCTTGAACTATAGGATGTGATCATATAGTGGGTCATATTTTAAAAAAGCAATTGAATATTGTCATCTTAATGAAACTGTTTTTGATTAGAAACTAAGTTTGAGTCTGTGAACTTTTGAATTGTTTTTAAAATCACAGTGAATTCTTTTAAGTTGTTTAGGTAACTTAATCCATTCTAGTTTATTATTTAGTGAGCCTAAATATAACCTTTCTTGGTGCAGTTTCTCATTTGGTAACTGCATGAAGAGGTTTTCCATATTGTGTCATTTCTCAGCAGCATCTTGGCAGTGCTGTTCTTAAAGAAGCAATATCTTCTGTTGTCATTTAAGGTGTAATCCTTTAACAAGTCGCTAGTCATAATTCTTGTCAACCTTGCCGGTGTCTAGTTGAGATAACTGTTATACTGTATAAAGTATTAATGTATCTTGAATTATTTTCAGATAAAGGTCTAGAAATAATTTTTATGCTAAAATTAAATGGTTATATCTCGCTAAATGTTTTTATGACAGTGCAAAGATTTGAGAATGGGGAGACAGAGACTATAATTGATAAAGTGGAGGTTAAAAGGCAAGAAACCAAAACTTGAAAGTACAAGAGTTTCGGTGGGATGGAGTTTTTGAGTTCTTTTATTTTTCAAAGGCATTGTCATTCTGTTTATTTTTATTTATTTATTTTTGGCTGCACCATGTGGCATTCGGGATCTTAGTTCCCCCACTAGGGATCAAGCCCGTGCCCCCTTCCGTGGAGGGGTGTGGATTCTTAACCACTGGACCATCAGGAAGTCCTGGCAGTGTCATCCTAGATGTCTTGCTCTTCTGCTTTGAACTAAGTGATTGGTTTCTAAACTGATTCATCTGATTGATAAATCTGAGTGCCTTGGAAGTAGAAGTGTTCAACTCTTTGGTTTTTCCGTTTTCCTATTCCTACTTCAAGTGAAGCTTTTATACCTTAGTGCTAGTGTAGGGCCAGGAAAGATTCAAAAGAGGTGTCATCAGCAGAACATCCAGCCTTTTGAACTGAGAGGCAACCTTAGTTCCCTACTAAGTGAGTATACTCTGCTAATAAGGTAGACTTTTATTACTGAAACTGGAATTTTACCTCACATAGAATGGAGGACCTTGAAAACTAACTTATGAACCAGCTGTAGTATACTATAAAATTGGAAATGCATTGTTTTTATATGTTTCTTTCATGACCTTAGCATCTTCTTCCCTGGTAGAAACATTTACTGTATTGTCTATGTTTGCTATCGTACTTTTGACACCCTCTAATTGACTAACTGGAAATAACTGTGCCTTTTGCTGCATGGAGTCACTGCTGCCTGGGTGATTTTTTTGCTGAATCAGCTGATAGAGGAAGCCAGAAAGATATGCATTTGACAGTGTACTCTCTCCAAGACTGTCCAGAGGCCAGCTTACATCCGTTCTTGTGCATAATGGACGGTCTGCCCTCTGGCCTGAGTGCAGGGAGCTCTCACAGCGTTTCCTTCCCTTGCCATGTCCTGCTTCTCCTGAAATACCAGTCTCTTTAGTAAGGCATGGTCTTGTTCCTTGGTGTTACTCTTGAGTGTTTGATTATCTATTCCTGGTATCTAATAAATCAGTTAGCTAGTAAGAACTAAGAAGATGCGTTAGCAGTCAATAGTAGGAATAAGCATAATATTTTCTGAAACACTGATAAAAAAACTTCTACCAAGGAAAAAATGTTATCAAGCTCAGATTGTGTAAACCTGTGAACTCGTTTTGTTCTTTAAATTCAGATAGAAATGCTTTAAAACACGTTAACTGCCTATTTCCCCATTGTTTTTGAAGTGTGATAGCACCTTAAGTGAGAAAGAATATACTGTATTTAGCTTGAAAATAAACTACCTCCTATGGTAATCAGAGGCTATAAATTCATCTAATCAGTCAAACCTGTTTCTTCTTCTTTTTTTAAGTCATCAGTGAAAGTTACGACTTCCTTTGCCTTTGACTCAGAGTAAGTCAGAATTATTAGTCAGCTTTTCTAGGGCTCCTTGATTTGGAGGGGTCTCTAGTTTCCTGCTAGTCTGATAAATGTAACTATGAGAGAGGGTCATTGTAGTTTCTGTGATCTGGGTTGCAAAGTTTATAAGCTTGCTGCCTACTGTGTTAAATGTAATTCATTTTGCCTAGGTTATGAGTCCTGAGATCACACCCGGGCTTTGGCGAAACTAAGTAGAAACATAGTTAGGGCACTAACATCCTTTGTTGCTGTCGCGTCTAATACATTTTCATGTCACAGATAGTTCATTTGATTTAGGATTTATCTCTCAAGTATAACCTTGTAAGGTAATAAGGTTGATATAGTGTTGATTGTTAAATTAATGCATTAGCCCGTCATCAGTGCCTAGTAGACCTATGATTAATATTTGCATTTGTAAGACAGGATACTTTATCTGTGCTAAGTAGATGATATGTGGAAGTCATTATGCAGGTAGAAACATGTTAAAAAGAATAAATTGATTTTATCGATTGGTAACAAGGGCATTCAACTCTTCCTCCCTACCCTCATTCCTTTTTTAAAAATCAGATGCCCTATCTTTTTTGCTTTAAAACATGGTATTCTGAATATGTGTTCCTCATCCATCTGACATTAAGTACTTTGTCTTTTTAGTTGTTCTTATTGGAGATTCTGGTGTTGGAAAGAGTAATCTCCTGTCTCGATTTACTCGAAATGAGTTTAATCTTGAAAGCAAGAGCACCATTGGAGTAGAGTTTGCAACAAGAAGCATCCAGGTTGATGGGAAAACAATAAAGGCACAAATATGGGACACAGCAGGGCAAGAACGATACCGAGCTATAACATCAGCGTAAGTCTCAGCTTTTTTTTTTTTTNTTTTTTTTTTTTTAATTTTATTTATTTATTTTTGGCTCTGCTGGGTCTGCATTGCTACATGCTACATGCACTCTGGTTGCAGCATGCGGCTCATGGGCTTAGTTTGCTCCACAGCACGTGGAATCTCCCCAGACCAGGGATCAAACTGGTGTCCCTTGCATTGGTAGGCGGATTCTTAACCATCAGACCACCAGGGAAGTCTCTCGGCATTTTTAAGTTCTGTGAAAATAGCTGCCAACGTGGATTAGCTGACTTTTGGTATTGGAAAAAAGTACTGTTTTGTTTCTTTTAAAGAATTCCTGTATTAGTATTCTAAAATTTGTGTGTTAAAAAAAAAAAAGTGTGAGTGTGTGTGTGTATATATATACATATATAGTTTATATACTTAGTCTTTTCTGGTGTTCTATCCCATCTTATGGTTGTTTTCTAATAGTTAAATACATTTTTCTGTTTTCAGATACTATCGTGGAGCTGTAGGTGCCTTATTGGTTTATGACATTGCTAAACATCTCACATATGAAAACGTAGAGCGATGGCTGAAAGAACTAAGAGATCACGCTGATAGTAACATTGTTATCATGCTTGTGGGCAATAAGAGTGATTTGCGCCATCTCAGGGCAGTTCCTACAGATGAAGCAAGAGCTTTTGCAGGTTAGTGGTACGAATTCTATGATATTACAGTGGTTCTGTATTTCTTAGTTTTCATGACCCTTCCAATGAGGGTAATGAGTTGCAACAGTTTTGGAAAGGTAAACGTGAATGCTTAACAGATCTTGTTTTGAAAGTGCATGATGACTGTATGATTCTCTTGTTTAACTTTGAGTTATTAGACTTGCAGTATTGAGTTTTTGCTGCCAAAAATTGAATATAAATACTATCTTTTCTCTCTCTGGAAGTGGTAGATAAAATCTGTGTTTGTTCTGTGCTTCCTGCTTTTTTCCATTATGTCTTTGTTTTACCAAGACTTGTTCTGTGTGGGTCTGAAAAGTAGTGGCCCAGGGAGTGTAAAGGACCCACAGGGATATAGCTGCTTTGGAGTTACAACTTTTTTGGCTTAATAGAGAACCTGCCTATCTTGACTCTGTATTGGTGGTAGGGGCAGCCTACCAGAGGGCTGTACATTGTACATCCTTGACTAGTGCAAGTTGTGAGCTTTCGCTGTTGATTATGCTGTGAATAAAATTTTCTGTTTTCCAGTCAAGAAGCTTTGTTTCAGACAATAGTAACAGAATTCTCAGCGAATCACATATACCCACCCTTGTTCATACCACAGCTATGTGTTAGGGGGAAGCTCAGTAAGGGATGAAATTTGCTGGGTATTTGATAATTTTACTACATTATGCCCAGTGTTATTCATCGCTAATGGTAGTATTTAGATGTAGCAAGTATTTGTTTTAATTAAGAAGCCAATGAAAATTCTCATTTTTAATCTGCTAAAGTAGAAGTAGCATGGTGTTCTTATTGCTGAAGAAGTGGGGGAGAACCTGGGGTTTAAAAAGTTATTTTCCTTTTGAAGGTCTGAGTGCATTATGTCCCTTGTATTTTTAAATTTGACAAGACTGAAGTTTTGTGTCTCCCTACAGAAAAAAATGGTTTGTCATTCATTGAGACATCTGCTCTAGACTCTACAAATGTGGAAGCTGCTTTTCAGACAATCTTGACAGGTAAGACTTGCATTTTTAGATTAGACCAGTGGGAATTAGAAGTAGTAGAAAGGTAATTTAAACAAATTAATCAGAAAACTAAACTATAAAATCACACTAAGAATGACTATCATTTGAGAGCTATTATACTTAAATTACAACCCTTGCTTGCTGAACTTTAGTCATCCTAATTCATCTGGTTTATAGTGGGAAAAATACTTTGAAAATAACGCATTCGCTTCTGTTATTACTTTAGTCTGTGCATACATGCTTCCTGGTCATAAACACAAAACATTGCTTAATGGTACTTTTTTATAAGATAAATATTGAAATCCCATTTATGGAAAGACGAATGCCCTTTTGAAATTCAGTAAAGAAAAGGTGTTCTTGGTTCTGATGTGTTATAGAAGCACCTAGGAAAATATATATTCTTAAAAACTTAAGAAACAAAAGGTAAAATTCTCCTATGATTTATTATTGTATAAGAAGCAAAGTGTCACCTGTGGAGAAAATCAGCCAGTGAATACATATTGAAAAGTTTTAAAAAGTAGTGGAAAAGAAATAAAATTCATGGTCTTTTGGAATGTGGATGTGTAGACCATATCAACCTCAGGGGTGAGAGAATATTTTATTTATAGTGACTCAAATTTGAAGATTTTCAGGTGGCTCAGTGGTAAAGAATCTACCTTCCAATGCAGGAGACACAAGAGATGGGAGTGAGATCCCTGGGTTGGGAAGATCCCCTCGAGGAGGAAATGGCAACCCACTCCAGTATTCTTGCCTGGGAAATCTTATAGACAGAGGAGCTTGGTGGGCTACAGTCCATGGGGTTGCAAAGTCAGACACGACTGAGCAACTGAGCTTATTTACTCTCACTTTAATAGAATGAACAATTTATCTGAAAGTTTAGTCTTAACCCTCTAATAAATGTGTGTGTGTTAGTCACTCAGTCATGTCTGACTCTTTGCAACCCTGTGGACTGTTGCCTGCCAGGCATCTATGTCCATGGGGTTCTCCAGGCAAGAATACTGGAGTGAATTGCCATTCCCTTCTCCAGAGGATCTTCCCGACCCAGAAATCAAACCCTGGTCTCCTGTATTGTAGGCAGATTGTTTACCATTTGAGCCACAGGGAAGTCTAATAAATACAAAGTACTTTAAAAATGTATATTATTTTTAAGAATTCATAATTTAAATAGAGTGTAGTCTTAATATATAGTGCTCTTATGCGATGTTCTAAAAAGTATGTATGGAGAAATGGTTAAGTAAATGAGATTCTAATTATAATGTAATAAGATTTTATTCTTGGTATGCAGCACTTGTATTAGAGGCCAACAGATTTTAACTTGTATAGTGTTAGTCACTCAGTCGAGCCTGACTCTTACTGACCCCGTGGGCTGTAGCCTGCCAGGCTCCTCTGTCCATGGAATTCTCTGGACAAGAATATTGGAGTGGGTTGCCATTCCCTTCTCCAGGGGATCTTCCTGACCCAGGCATCGAATCCAGGTCTTCCGCACTGCAAGTAGATTCTTCACCTTCTGAGTCACCAGGGAAGCCCTTTAGCTTTTAAATGTCTTATTTTACTGTAAAAATGTAGCAAATAAAACTTAGGGTTTAGGAGCATGGACTTGGAAGCCTGACTTGTGTTCTAGACCTGGCTCCTTCACTTACTAATGAGCTATGTTAGGCAAGTTACTTAACCTTTCTAGGCCTTAATTTCTTCATATGTAAAATTGAAATATGTTTTGGGAGTTCGGTTATTTTCTTTTCAAGAGAGGGCTTGTATTTATAAATACCTTGTGGTATAATTTCACTTGACTGTTAATGTGAGTGAAGAGGTTTTGTCTCTGTAACCTAATCCATAGAAAATAATTGACTGTTATTGGAAATCTAGACTCCAAAAATGAGTGAGTTCTATACATGTAAAATACTTAATTGCGCCTGGTACATTGTAAACATTTGATATTAGCTAAGTAGCAATTAAGGTATGAAAAAAAAACCCTCATAACTATATTGATGATTTACATATCTATTTTATTATAATTCTTTTCTCTTTTCAGAAAAATAGTAAATAAAGGTTGGTGCTAGTGTTGAATAAACAGTCTTTGGAACACAGTAGCTTTTTTTTTTTTTTTTTTTTAATCTTTGGGTCAACTTTCACTGCAGATTGTTTCAAGCAGGCAAGATTTGATTGAATATGCCATATGTCTTCAAATCTTGTTTTTTTCATTTTAAGCACTTGTGTGGTTTCTCTTGAGTCAATGTGTTAAATACTAAATTGAGACCCAGGAGTTGTAGGTTTTACCTTTTACCAGTTTGTTCTCATTCCTCTGTAATTAAAGTCAGTGAACCTCCCTAGTCCTAAGATTCAGTGTTTTAAGATGTGAGTCATCTTCATCTTCTTAAGCCCTCTGAGAAAGCTCATTTGAAAAAACTTCAGTCAGTCCTTGTTGGGTTATTTTTTACGTCCCATCAAATCTCTGTTATAATTCTAGCCCATTCCGATCTCAATTTCTAGCCCATTTATTTAAGGAAAATGAGGCCAAGTGTCTTGTTTCATCTGTGGTTAACAGTTTTATGTGTCATTTTGTAGCATCAAACTTGTGATCCATTCAAACATGAACTAATCAATAAGCAGTGATATATATTGTACTTAAAATTGAACTGTTTTGTCCTGAATGATGAACATCTGGCTGTTTCTCTTAATTCACTCTCCATTAAGCTTTTGTTACTGCTTAACTAATATTGCTTGAAAGCAAACAAAAGATTCACTTATTACTACTTTTCCTCTATCTAGACACTACTTCCTCAACTTCCTGCAATAAATCTCAGTGTTGATCTGTAGGATCAGAGATCACTGCATATGACCAGGGAAATCTGTGTTTTGTAGGTGTTAGGATCTAAACTTTTCTGTATACTAATGGGAGTATTAATGCACAGAAAAAACAGGAAATAGAACTGTATTCTCATTTAGGTTTAATTCTGACTTACAGGTTAACAGTATTAAGGGAGTATTTGTATTGCATTTTAATGTTACTGGAAGAAAAAACTAGCTTTTTACTTTTTAAGATGCAAAATTAAATATTAGAAAATGTATCTCCATTGTTACTTCAAAGTTAATTTGTGTTGCTTATTTTAGAATAGACCCATGGCATTCTTGATATCTGTGAATTTGACAGTAACTTCCTGACATAATTTTGCTGATGGTATTTTTAGGAGGTAGTTGGTTAGTGCGTTGAGTGAGTCTGATACGTTGTATAGCCTCTAGATTTCAGTGCAGCTTTGTTTTCTTTCATCTTCAAGTTCATTAAGCGATGTTATTAATCCATACTTCCATACTGTATTACTTTTTTCTTTTTAATCTGAATTTTGACAATTTCAGACTTAAGGTTGCAGTAGTGGTACAGAGTATTTGCAAATACCCTTATCCTATATTCCTCAGATGGTGAGGGATTTTACCATACTTTCTATTCTTTTTCTTCCTCTCTCTAAATTTATAAACAATACTGTTTTGTTTTGTTTTGCTTTACCATTTGAGAGTGACAGGCATGCTGCTCGTTATCCCTAGGAGCTTTTTTTTCAGTGTGTGTTTTCCTAAAAACAAGGATATAGTATCTCATAGCCATAGTATAGTGGTTAAAAGAGAGATAATAGTGTCTCATCATGGTTAAGCTACAGGTCTTATTCAGATTTTGCAAGCTGTTCCAGTTGTGTCTTTATTAGCAAAAGACAGTCTGATCAGATCATAATTGCATTCAGTTATCGTAACTCTTTAGTCTCCTCTAATCTGGAATAGTTCCTCAGTCTGGCTTTCGGTTTATTGACGTTTCTTGAAGTGTATGGGTCAGTTATTTTGTCATGTCCCTCAATTTGGGTTTGTCTGGTGTTTCCATTTGATTCAGTTCTGGTTATTTGCTTTCAGTAGGAATACCACAGAGTGTTCTCAGCGCATCATATCAGGAGGCTCACAATATTGGTTTGTCTGATGAGAAACTGGTGATGTTGGTTATGGTGTCTGCCAGGTTTCTCCATGTGATTAATAAGTCCAAGCCATCTTTATAGTATGGAGGCTAAATTGTAAATTCTGTGGTAAAGAATTTTTTCTTTTGGTCCTGTGCCGTGGCTAACAGGATCTTAGTACCCCAAGCTGAGATTGCAGCTGTCTGCTGCAGTGGAAGTGCAGAGTCCTAACCACTGGACCGCCAGGGAATTCCCAGTTGAAAGAATTTTAATTCATTTAGCATATTGTCTCTTAAAAATGGGACTAGAGTTTTCAGACGCTAATTTTATTGGAGTAGTGAGGATCTTTTAATGAGGCATAGTAGCTTTGGTTCTTTGCATGTGGCAGCCTTTTAAGTAACTCAAATTGGAGCATTTTTGACCTTCAGGAAACTTATATCATGAGCAGTGGGTTTGAAGAAGCTTTAATAAATTCTAACGTGAGCTGTAGTATTAATAGGATAATTCAGGCCTCTTATTTTCACAAGTTTTGGAAGGACTGAAAAATTTTAGCTTTTTTTATTCGCCAGGTTGAAACTATTGCATTTAACTTAGAATTTACTTTGCATCTTGATAAATACTTCATTAGAGTAGAAATAGGCATGTGTCTTTTATTTAACTTTATTTGGTTATATTTAAAACTTTTATATTAATATTTTACTTTATATTTAGATCTCCTACAAGAGATCCTAACGTATGAACGATAAAGCAGAGTTCCTTCTTTTTAGCCTTACCTGTCCTTTGGATTTCTTGAAAAGGGTCTGCACAGGAGTTGGTATATCACATACACTTTGTTCTAAAGGAGAACATGCCCTTTATAGAGGAAGATAATTGCATCTGGTTTAGCTGGTTTAGTCTTGTACCCCTTCCCCCACTTAAATAAACTTCCTTAATCAGATCCCAGCTGGAAGGTGAGTGAGTGAAGTCGCTCAGTCGTGTCCGACTCTTTGTGACCCCACGGACTGTAGCCTAACTAGGTTCCTTCGTCCATGGAATTTTCCAGGCAAGAATACTGCAGTGGGTTGCCATTTCCTTCTCCAGGGGATCTTCCCGACCCAGGGATTGAACTCAGGTCTCGCGCATTGTAGGCAGATGCTTTACCGTCTGAAGGTACCTGCTTCCTATTTTCTTATCGAAGTTTTTTTCTAAGTGACACATCCAGCCACAAGAGATGTTAAGTAAATTACTTGTGTAGCTTCTTAGTGCCCGTTCTGCCTGAAAGAAAGTTTTCTCCTCATTTTCTGATCAATAGTTTCTTTTTCTTCACTGCCTTGGTTGGCATCTTTTTGGTGATTGGAGCAATGGAGGAGTAATCCATTTCTGCCAAACAGTATGTAGTACTTGCAGGCAGTTTTATAATGCTGCTCAAATTTTTTCCCTTATAATGAGATCTCTTTAATTATTTACTTTTCTGTGTTCTCTGAGAACTCTGCTTTTCCCTCTTGTCCACTATTTGCTTTTCATGTAAGAACCTGTAAAATATTTTTTGTTTTGGTTCCCCTAACAACATTCAAAATTGCTTGTAAAGAAGATAAATTTATAGAGGTCTCATTTAATCATTTGTACTTGAAGAGCCATCCAATTTGGGATTAGAGAGAAAACATAATAAAGACTGAAGAGTCTAGTTTCGTAGTAAGTTGATGGTTATCTTTGTCCTTAGTCACTCGCCTAATTGAATGATTTTTCTTTTTTACCTTTGACATACTCTAGTCCTATCCCCTTTTAATGGAAAGAATGTAAATGAAGGCTCAGATCTATAGAGTGAACTTTTGGACTCTGGGGGAGAGAGAGAGGGAGAGGGTGGGATGAGATGGGAGAATGGCATTGAAACATGTAAAAAAAAAAAAAATAAAAAATAAAAAAAAACAACTCTAGTTAACAGTGTTTATTATAATCTCATTTTTTTCTCTTGGTTCTTTGAACCACTGTCAACCTTTTAAAGCATAAATTTTAGCCACCTGCTCCCCCAGAAAAGCATAAGAAAAGGTACACTAGCTGTCAGTGTCTTTGTTAGTTTACATATACAGTTGATTATAGTTTGCTCTTGTTCAGCTTTCAGAACATTAGTTTCTAATTTGGAAAAAAAAAAAGTATTAATTTAGTTAATGTGTTTTCTTTCCTTTAACTTTTTCTTATGGAAAGTTCTCAGCATGCAAAAAGTAGGATACTGTCATGAGCTCCCAAGTAGCCATCGATAACCATCAGTTCAGAGCCTGTTTTTCTTCCACCTACTGCCACCCCCATTGTTTTGAAACAGATTCGAGGTATTATGTTATTTCATTTGTAAACATTTCACGATGTGTATCTAAAAGATAGAATTTAAACCCGTAACAGTAAAACCACTTAAAAATTGGCAGTAATTCCTCATTGTCCTCTATTACTCAAACAATATTAAAATTTCCTGTCTCAAATTTTAATAGTTCAAACTAAAATCCAAATGATGTTTGTACATTGCATTTGGTTGCTGTATTCTTGGACATTTTGAAAATATGATTCTGCCTTTTTTTTCCCCATAATTTTATATTAAAATAATCACAATATCATATATCCACAAACTTTATGTTCATGTAGTATTACCTAATGTGCAAGTTGTATTCAGATTTGTGTTTTATAGATTTGGTTTTTACAGTTTAAACCTGGGATCTGGTCAAGGAAAACACATTGCATTAATGGAATTGTTACATATTTGGGTACTGAATAGGGTAGCCACTGACTACAGGTTATTATTAAGCACTTGAAATATGGCTGTTGGACTGAGGAATTGGATTTTAAATTTTATTTATTTAAATAGGTAGTTAATGAATATTTAATATAAATAGATGGACCATGGGTTAGTTGCTCAGTGGTGCCCGACTGTTTGTGACCCCATGGGCTGCAGCCCACCAGGCTCCTCTGTCCATGAGATTTTCCAGGCAAGGATACTGGAGTGGGTTGCCATTTCCTTCTCCAGGGGATCTTCTCAACCAGGGATTGAACCTGAGTCTCTTGCACTGCAGGCAGATTCTTTACCAGCTGAGCTACAAGGGAGGCCCTTGTAGCTTCCCTTGTAGAAGCTAGATGTAGATGGGCCATAGCCCACATCGAAAGCATTTGTTTTCAATTTTTAATGTATTTTGTGACTAACGTTTGTTGAAGAGTCTTGGCCAAGGGACTTCCCTTGTCCAGTGGCTCAGGCTCTGCGTCCCAGTACAGTGGGGCCTGGCTTTGATCCCTGGTTTTGGGAACTAGATCATACATGCTGCAACTAAAGACATGCTTCAACCAAGACCTGGCACAGCCAAAAAAGAATCTTGGCCAGTTGTCTTATAGAATGTCCCTTAGTCTGGATTTATCTCAATATTTCCTCGTGATAACTTCATTTTAAACATTTTTTGGTAGGAATACATAGGTGTCATTCATAGGAATATGTTATACTTCACAGTACCACATAATAGGAGGCATATCATGTCGGTTTGTCCCATTTTTAGAATTCCCTTACTTTTAGAGGGTGTTTTTTTCTGAGGAAGCACTGTGAAAACAAAGTAAGATATATTCTTTGTAAGGAGTTTAGATAGTCAGCAGGAGCTACTTTTAGGCAGTGCACTGTAAGACCAATTTATGAAAAATACAATTATTTATTAAATAAGGATACTTGCTGTAGAACATGATTTTGAGCAAACTCCAGGAGATAGTGAAGGACAGGGAAGCCTGGCATGCTGCAGCCTATGGGGTCGCAAAGAGTTGGGTATGACTTAGCAATTGAACAACAATAACTTGCTGTAGAGGAATTTAATAATAACTTATTCATGTACTTAGTTATCAATCCCCTACTATTTAGGTTGGTGCAAACATAATTGCAGTTTGGGACGTTAAGTCATTATAACTAGGCTCAAACACATCTTTATTCATCAAAATAGGAACCATTACCATTAGGACATTTTTGTCAATGAGAAATAAGTGTTTTTATTCCTGTAGTGTAAATATCTGTGCTTTGGGATTCAGCAGACTCTTGGAAGACATTTTCTGCATCCTGCTGGTTGTGGAAGCACTTTCCTGGAAAAAAATTTTCCGGATGCTTGAAGTAGTAATCAGTTGTTGAGAGGTCAGGTGAATATGGCAGATGAAGCTAAAGTTCTGTGGTCCAATTCATTCAACTTTTCAAGCGATTGGTTGTGCGATATGCAGTTGGGCTTTGTCATGGAAAACAACTGGGCCCATCCTGTTGACCGATGCTGGCTTCAGGCATTGCAGTTTTCTGTGCATCTCATCTAATTGCTGAGCATGCTTCTCACATATTATGGTTTTGCTGGGATTCAGGAAGCTGTAGTGGATGAGACTGGCAGCAGACCACCAAACAGTGACCAGGACCCTTCTTTGGTGAAGTTTGGCTTTGGGAAGTGCTTTGGAGCTTCTCGGTCCAGTCACTGAGCTGGTTGTCATTGGTTGACATCTAAAATCCACTTTTCATCACGTCACAATTTCTGATGGAGAAATGGTTTGTTGTTGTTGCTTCGGATAGAAGATGCTGTAAAACGACGGTTTTTTAAATTTTTCAGTCCACTCATGAGGCACCCACTTACTTAGCTTATTCACCTTTCCAGTCTGCTTCAAATGTTGAATGGCCGTAGAGTGGTGGTGGTTGAGGTCTTCAGCAAGTTCTCCGGTAGTGGTAAGAGGATCAGCTTGGGTGGTCCTCTCAATTGGTCATTGTCAGCTTCTGAAGGTCAGCCACTGTGGTTCTCATTTTCAGGGCTGTCATCTCCTTTGCGAAACTTCTTGAACCACTGCTGCACTGTACGTTCATTAGCAATTCCTAGGCCAAACACATTGTTGATGTTGCGAGCTGCCTCCACTGGTTTACGACCCATTTTAAACTTGAATAAAAATCACTCAAATTTGCTTTTTGTCTAACATTTGCCAAGTCTAAAATAAATATAAATAGCAAGTAATAAGTCATTAGCCAAAAAAAAGAAATGCCAGAAATGCACATTAAAATGATGTATAACATAACCTTTGAGCAAGGATATCAAACCAGTCCATCCTAAAGGAAATCAGTCCTGAATAGTCATTGGAAGGACTGATGCTGAAGATGAAGCTCCAGTACTTCAGCCAGTGGTATGAAGAACTGACTCATTGGAAAAGACCCTGATGCTGGGAAAGATTGAAGGTAGGAGGAGAAAGGGACGACAGAGGATGAGATAGTTGGATGGCATCACCAACCTGAAGGACATGGGTTTGAGCAAGCTCCGGGAGTTGGTGATGGACGGGGAAGCCTGGCGTGCTGCAGTCCATGGGGTCACAAAGAGTTGGACATGACTGAGCGACTGAACTGATAACATAACCACGTTTATTTAAGAATGTGTTTCAGTATCAAATGATGAAGTTCAACAATGCAAAACTACAGTTACTTTTGCACCAACCTAATATGCTGGAGATACAGCAGTGAATAGTACAGTTTTGGTCCTTATAGTTTGTTGATTGAAAAAAAAGGCACAATCTGAAAGTTGAGAATTATATTTTTTATTCAGTGGACATGCTGAGGCCCTAAGTCCAGGAGGCAGCCTCTCAGATAGCTCTGAGGAACTGTTCAGAAGAGTTGGGAGAGGAGCAGGATATATAGGAGGTTTTGGAACAAAAATCAGATAGTCTGGATTCAAAACTGAAGAAAACCAGACATCTCAAGTTAATGAGTTTAGGGCTTTCCTATGTATGGGAAGTCTGAAATCATTCCTTTGATATGCACCTTAACTAGCTAGTGCCAGTATATTACTTTTCTCCATCCTCAGTTCCCTCAGGGTGCTTTGCTGGGGAGAGGGGGTGGGTGTGGTGGCTGATGGCCCCAGCATCTTCTGCTTACTGATATGGCAGGGGACATTTAGTGGAAGAGGTGGATGCTAAACACTTAGTTTTGCTAAGTGTCATAGAAAATCTTAAGTTGCCTGTTTGAATAATTATCTCATTGCAATTTAACTTTAGTTCAGGAGGCATTGATACGCATTATCTTTCCATTCTTCTTTTCTAAGAGTTCTTTGGGATTTTGACTTGTTTATGAAGTTGGTATTCTTCACTACATACAGAAATACCTACTGGGTCTGATAATGCAGATTTAAATATTTTTCTGTGGTACAGTGTCAATATATGTAGGTTTTTTTGATAAGGTTAGAAATTTAGATCTAAGCCCATAAACTGTATAATCTCTTTAGACCAAGATTTATCTAACTGATTGGCAAACCTTTCCCTCTGGAATGGAAAGCCTTTGTTTCTATTCTTACCTTAAGGAAAATTGTGAAATAATGGGTTGACTGATCAGTGGCTGGTTGAAAAAAGAGCTTTGAATATATGCAGTCTCTGTTCAGTTTATTTGCATTTTTTTTTCTCTTGTGAATATAACTTCTACCTCTGTGTCTGTTTAATTTTTAATCACTGATTTATGGGTCTGTTCACAGTGAGTGTTGCTGTTTCTTTTTTTTTCCCCCTCAGAGATATACCGCATTGTTTCTCAGAAGCAAATGTCAGACAGACGTGAAAATGACATGTCTCCAAGCAACAATGTGGTTCCTATTCATGTTCCACCAACCACTGAAAACAAGCCAAAGGTGCAGTGCTGTCAGAACATATAAGGCGTTTCTCTTCTCCCCTAGAAGGCTGTGTATAGTCCAATTCCCAGGTCTGAGATTTAAATATATTTGTAATTCTTGTGGTCATTTTTGTGTTTTATTACTTCCTCATTCTTATGAATTTTTCCATGTCTCAAGTCTTTTGATTTTAGCTTTATAAAATCATCCATTTGTCCCGAATGACTGCAGCTTTTTTTCATGCTATGGCTTCACTAGCCTTAGTTTAATAAACTGAATGTTTGGATTCCTCAATTATTGTTTACTTTTCATCATGGAAGCTGTCACTGTAGGACATAATAGAACTTGATCCCTTGAAGCTCAGACCTATTGGTCTTGATTAAATCAAATTAAGAAGACTGTAGAAATAAGCTATCATTTTGCCACAGAGCAGCTTATAATTAACATACTCTTCTCTCAGTGCAGAGTATATTTCCATAAATCTAAGAATTGCCCTATAAACATAGCAGAATTTTGAGAGCTTATAAATTTTCCATTATTCTGGAAGTCAATTTCTAAAATGCCTTAATAGGGTTATGTAGTTTAGTAAATTTTGTTTTTTAATTTTTGTAAACATCAAAGTTGATTAGAGAGGGGGGAACACTTTTTTCTGGACAAGAATTATCTTAATAAACACAAAGACTGTGATGATTTCAGTAGTAGCATGATTACGGGGCCATAAGTCACGCAATGCTGCCTGGCAGGCTGGGAACCGGAGAGACTGGTGGAATTCCATCTGAGGTGCCTCTGTTACAGTGATCGGGCAGCCCAAGTCATTTAACTTCTCTAATTTCCCAGCAGTATGTTATGTGGCATTTTATTGCTCAGGCAATAACTGCTTTAATGCTCTTAGTATCTGATGGCGAAGTGTTAATTTTGTCTTAAAACCCTTACAGTAAATGCAACCTAGTTTTACCACCATAGCCACAGTAGGCATGGATAATTATTTTAACAATGCTGATTTTTGAGTTTTGTAGTATATTATGGAATATAGTCCAGTTAAATATCTGGTTTCAGTATGTTAAAGAATACAAGAGAGGTTAATTTCTGCTCAAGTGGTACCACTTAAAAGGCATGTGTTCTTTTAGTATATAAGATGAAATAGTACCTTGAGTTTAAATAGAATGCATTTAGGCATTGTACAAACCTGAAAGTTTTCTTCCACTACATTACTGAAATCAATGGAGCAACTCATTTTTCATTCCGAAATGTGCACACTAATATTTAGTTTTATTTTTTTGTGGGTAATATTAAGCACTTAACTCTGAAGTGTTCTGAAAGTTGTGTCAACTAAAGTGATACTATTCAGGTTGGTGGAATATCCCCAAAATATACATGTGTGTGGGCTTGCCTAGATTACTATGTTTCATAGTTAATCTTCTGTCTTTTGCGGTGCTCATGACGTGTGGGGCGCACGGAAGGCATTGCTGTGGTCAGTCTGTTTAGTTTTCCTTTGTAGCCCTTTTATTATTTTGGTGTATTGGTTATGAAGATACTACTATCTCCTTGTAAATTGCTACTTTGTATTTTATGCATGCTCTGTAACTTGATTTTTTTTTTAAAGTTACTGATTTGGAATATATTCACATTCTAATAAACAGTTATAGGGGGACTATTCTTTATGTTGTCAGATTATATTTTTCCTTTGAGTGCTTTGGATATAGCCATGAAATATTTGCTTCTGATGATAAGAGCATAGATCCTTGGATAACAGTAAACTATTGAATTGGAGGCATCATTATGTGAATTCAGCTTTGATTTTAGACATAGAGTTCAATTATTTTTGGAAAAAGTATTACCAAAAGCATCAGGAAAGTAATCTCTGTACTTTGGTATGTAACATTGTCACGTGACCCAAGAAGAGGCTCCATCACTCTTTTACTCAAAATTGGTAGTTAAGTTTTTACAAAATTTTTTAAGAGGAGAGACTAGATAGTGAATTGAAAATGAATAAAGTAACTTTGAATTTTTACCAAGTGTAGAGTTAATGTTGCCTTGGGCATGATTGGATCTTGGGAGAATTCCAGGAAACCTTAAGCAGTGTCAGAAAATGAATTTGATTGCGTTTCAACAAGTATCTTCATTCTGAATAGTATCTCAGGAGATGGACTGTCTCAAGAAACATTAAGTTTTTAATATTATGACAATCTAGGGCTCAAGGCAGTTGAGAAGTATTTTGCTTTTGGACCTTGCTTTTCATTTACTTAACTTTGAATTTCTAAAAACCTATTTTATTGTCCTGAAAAGTCACTTAGCCGTCTTGACTTAATTTAAACTTGTATGTCGTCATTCTGAAAATGCTACTTATGATTTCTGTCCAGTAGTTGTAATTATTCAGTATAGGTGAATTTCTTTAGCCGTTACATTGAGGATACTAAATTCTAATTCTCAGAAGGGGTGTCAGTTGGTGACTTAGTCCAAAGGGTTCTGTAGGTAGACAAGAATCTTAAAGAGTTGGGATTGCCCATTAGAGCTAGTCATGTTTATTTCATCATTGGGGAAATAGACATCCTAATATTTGTCAGTGATTTGTACTTAAGAGAATGCAAATGCTCTCAGTGGTTTGAGCTACTGTGATCATCTCTTCTATCTAGAAAAAGAAAAGCTCTACTATTCAGATAGTTTTGGCCAACATTGGAAGCAGAATAATTCAAAAGTTAGGTGGATAATTTAGAACTTAATTCCAACCTGTTAAATTTTAATTTCTGGAGTTTTTTTTTTTTTAAAGGAAAAAAATGAAGGCTGGATATTTGATGTCTCACAAACATCATAAGCCTGAGAAAAAAATTCAAAACAAAATATGAATTTTGCATGAGGACTGTACATAAGGATATCTATTCTCTGTGTGGAAAAAAAAAAGATGAACAAAACCTATGAAGGGACCCTCTTTCACTGTTACATTTAGTGGGTTAGCATAACAGTCAAACCAGTGCCCCAAAGCTGCTTTCTGTCCTGGTTGAGTCAGTGCTGGAGCTGCCTTCCTTCCTGGGATTTGGCAGGTCAGCTTTTCCACTCATCTGTACAATACGCCAAATAAACTGGAGTTGTCATTCTAATGTCTTAAATTGTAGGAGGCTGATGGTAAGAATGAACTAATAGCAAATGCTAATGTCATTCAGTTCAGTCACACAGTCGTGTCCAACTCTTTGCGAACCCATGAACCACAGCACACCAGGCCTCCCTGTCCCATCACCAACTCCTGGAGTCCACCCAAACCTATGTCCATTCAGTCAGTGATGCCATCTAACCATCTCATCCTCTGTCATCCCCTTCTCCTCCTGCCCTCAATCTTTCCCAGGGTCAAATGAGTCAGCTCTTTGCATCAGGTGGCCAAAGTATTGGAGTTTCAGCCTCAGCATCAGTCCTTCCAGTGAACACCCAGGACTGATCTCCTTTAGGATGGACTGGTTGGATCTCCTTGCAGTCCAAGGGACTCTCAAGAGTCTTCTCCAACACCACAGTTCAAAAGCATCAATTCTTCAGCACTCAGCTTTCTTTATAGTCCAACTCTCACATCCATACATGACCACTGGAAAAACCACAGCCTTGACTACCATTTAAGTAAAGGAGACCATCAGGATTAGACTGAGAGAATTTTTATTGAAGTATCCATTTTCCTAAAAATCGAATTGGATAGAGAAAGAATATTTGAAAGGAAGTTGATACTAGGCATACAATTAGAAAGTATGTTAAATTCTGAGGTAAAAGGTTGAACATGGTAGTTATAATAGAGTGGGTGACAAAACTTGGATATTAGTCACAGGTCTTCTAGTCATTGTCTCTCTGAGCCTCACTTTCTCTGGGGGACTGGATTAGATCCTTTTGGGGATGTATCCTAGCTTTAATTCAGTAATCCTATGAATGTACGTGTTTTTCAGGTATTAGAGCCAAATTATTATACATTCTAACTAAAATTTAAATTTAATAGCTAAGTTAAAGTCAGACGTACACTTTGCAAGATGTTTTTGATCTTATAATAACTTGATTAAAATCCTATGTTAATGCCATTAAATGAGACGAAAGCTTTCAGAACATTTGCAGAATGACTGTTTCAACAATATGCATCAAAGTACCATGTGTACTATGGGGGGAGAAACACTTGAGGGGCTGCTTTGTCAACTGTGAACTGAGAATTGCTTGTTTTTTGGGCTTTTACTGTTAAAATTCCGCTGGCTTTTAATATATACTTTGAAATATATTTGTGTTTGGGAGAGAGAACCTTTAAAAGCTTTTGTGTTTAATTTTTTAAATTATTATCTCTAAGAAGAATCTAGTAAGGTAGGTGAGTTCATGGACTGATTCCAGTAGAACCAATGATTAAATCCAAGTGTATAGGTTTGTGTGTTCACACACATGATATAAATGGCATTATTTGGCTGTTAGTAAAGTAATCTAATTATTAGTAGTCTCCACATTTGAATTGAATTATTTAACATAATTAAGCATAGAATTGATAGGTCCTGGCACAGATGTCGTGTGTATTGGCTGTTAACTACTCTGTTATTAATACCAGTGATGGTGGTGAAAATAGCCAACAGGATTCCTTTTCTGTGTTTCAGTCAGTGTAACTTAACCTTGCCTCAGACCACAGAATCTCAGACCATGTTATCCCCATCCAAATGGGCAAGATTACTGCTTTTAGCGCTCATTCCCAAGGCTCTGCAGGGCCATCTACTAGGCTAAACAGTGGCCTTGGAGGCAGAAACTGGAATGAAGAGGTAATCTGACAACTTTTGCTATAGACTAGAGTTTCCTCCTCCGGTGGGTTTGGACTGGACCACTGCTCAGAGTCTTTCTAGCTTTGCAGAAAGCTAGAAAGAAGGAAATACATAGTCACCACCCCACTGAATCACCAGGGCCCTCTATTTATCCCTGCTATATAAGATCCACAAAGGTAGGGAAGGTGCTTTATTCATACTTATATTCCTAATGTTTATCTCTCCCTACAGCCCTGTGTTGAAACAATAAAGAAGGAGCATGGCAAAGAGTGAAGGGCCAAATCCTAGGGTTCATTCTAGTTTAGCTTGGGAGCTGTAGTCTGAGAATTACCATTTAGATTAAGTATCTTTTAAAAAATTTATATAAAATTACTTTATAAATAGTATATAGTAATTGTTACATGCGTGCTCAGTCTGATTCTTTGTGATCCCATGGACGGTAGCCCACCAGGCTCCTCTGTTCAAGGGATTTCCCAGGCAAGAACACTGAAGTGTGTTGCCATTTCCTTCTCCAGGGGATCTTCCCAGTCCAGGGATTGTACCCGCATTCCCTGTATTGGCAGGAGGATTCTATACCACTGAGCCACCTGGGAAGCCCTAATAATTATTATATGCAAGTATAAATAATAGTATAATGAATCCTTTATGTATCTATCTTCCACCCCTTCTGAGATTTTCCATCTGTTGCTATATAGAGATGAATTGGGCCTCTTCTGTCTTTCCTCTGGCTTCATGAATAGTAGTATCATTCTAGGATCTTCTGTATTGAATGCATAGCTTGCAGTGATTGAGTGCACAACCTGCTGCCTTTATCATTTATTGTTATCATTTATGGTATTGGGTAGTATTCTGCGTCTTATAAACTTAAAACTATTATTCTCAGTAAATACCTTTTTTAGCCTTACAACTCTTGATAATGTATTATCTTTCACTTAGATGTCAAAGCCCCAGCCTCCCTGTTTTGAGGATTGTCGGTTACATCTTTTCTGAATGAGTCTTAATCTCTAAATTGCAAAAATACATTATTTTTGGTTGAGTTCAGTCGCTCAGTCGTGTCTGACTCTTTGCGACCCTATGAATCACAGCATGCCAGGACTCCCTGTCCATCACCAACTCCCGGAGTTCACTCAAACTCATATCCATCGAGTCAGTGACGCCATCCAGCCATTTCATCCTCTGTCGTCCCCTTCTCCTCCTGCCCCCAATCCCTCCCAGCATCAGGGTCTTTTCCAATGAGTTAACTCTTCACATGAGGTGGCCAAAGTATTGGAGTTTCAGCTTCAGCATCAGTCCTTCCAATGAACACCCAAGACTGATCTCCTTTAGGATGGACTGGTTGGACCTCCTTGCACTCCAAGGGACTGACTCTCAACGGTCTTCTCCAACACCATAGTTCAAAAACATCAATTCTTTGGCACTCAGCTTTCTTCACAGTCCAACTCTCACATCCATACATGACCACTGGAAAAACCATAGCCTTGACTAGACGGACCTTTGTTGGCAAAGTAGTATCTCTGTTTTTCAATATGCTATCTAGGTTGGTCATAACTTTTCTTCCAAGAAGTAAGCGTCTTCTAATTTCATGGCTGCAGTCACCATCTGTAGTGATTTTGGAGCCCCAAAAAATAAAGTCTGCCACTGTTTCCCCATCTATTTCCCATGAAGTGATGGGGCCAGATGCCTTGATCTTTGTTTTCTGAATGTTAAGCTTTAAGCCAACTTTTTCACTCTCCTCTTTCACTTTCATCAAGAGGCTTTTTAGTTCCTCTTCACTTTCTGCCATAAGGGTGGTATCATCTGCATATCTGAGGTTATTGATATTTCTCCCAGCAATCTTGATTCCAGCTTGTGCTTCTTCCAGCCCAGGGTTTCTCATGATGTACTCTGCATATAAGTTAAATAAGCAGGCTGACAATATATAGCCTTGATATACTCCTTTTCCTATTTGGAACCAGTCTGTTGTTCCATGTCCAGTTCTAACTGTTGCTTCCTGACCTGCATATATGTTTCTCAAGAGGCAGGTCAGGTGGTCTGACCCATCTCTTTCAGAATTTTCCACGGTTTCTTGTGATCCATATAGTCAAAGGCTTTGCCATAGTCAGTAAAGCAGAAATAGATGTTTTTCTGTAACTCTCTTGCTTTTTTGATGATCCAGTGGATGTTGGCAATTTGATCTCTGGTTCCTCTGCCTTTTCTAAAACCAGCTTGAACATCTGGAAGTTCACGGTTCACATACTGCTGAAGCCTGGCTTGGAGATTTTTGAGCATTACTTTACTAGCATGTGAGATAAGTGCAATTGTGCGGTAGTTTGAGCATTCTTTGGCATTGCCTTTCTTTGGGATTGGATAGGCATTTTATTAAGTTGACTTGACTACCGCATTAAGGTTTGTGAACTGACAAGTTGAAAGGCTTTAGTTTGACTTAAGTATGAGGAATACATATAAAACTTTGAAATATAAGGGAGAAATTTTAAACATACAACATTGAATGCATTCAGTAAGCTATTTTTAGCATCTGTATTTTATTACAAAATTAATTCTGCTGGTTCTTTACCAGTTAGGTCACAAGCATATGTTTTAAAAGATCCTAAAACAGATGCACCCAGCGTCCTATAGTGGACTTCTATTGGCAGACAGCTGTTCATTACACTTATACAAATTAGGTGGCCATTACAGCCGCCTTTATTCCTTTCCATAGAAGTACCTTTGTGCCTCTGGAGCTGAGCACAAGTTGTAATACTTGTCTTTGAGCCTAGATATTTGTGAAAGCAGAGAAGTTCTCTATTTGAGTGTACTGATGTGTGTGCAGTTTTTCACCATTTTGGGGCATGAATGTGTTGTTCCCATTCATTACTTTAAAGGAAGAGACTCTCTTCTTATAACTTTGATAGAACCGTTTCACTTTAATTTTCAGACCCTTATCAGGATGATTTTCACTTTTCTGGCTCTCTAGAGTAACCACACAAAATGTAGGTTAGTTGTACCTTTAAACCTAAGGTGTAGATTGTAGACACATTTTCAATGTGCAGTACAACAGTAGGCATTCTTGTTAAATTAGTTTGAGAAATCCACTTTATTTTGTACAAGGTATGATCCCTTTGCACAGTGAACAAATATATTACAAATCTGGATTGTTTAAAAAAGTATTGCCATTTCACAGTTGCATTATGCTATTGTACAATAATTGTGTTTTTCTTATTCATTTGAATTGTATGCACATCACTGAGTCAAAACTTAATTTCTGTACAGTAATGGAACAGTTTTCCAAGTTGCCAATGTAATGTACAGTGCACATGTTTAGGTTGACCATGAACCTGTTTGTGACAGTGCTAGACAGAAGCTCCTAGTAGTTGCCCTCTTAGATTGAAATGTCTTTTATCAGTAACTCTTAGCTATGTGAAGGCTGCTATTGTCACAGTAGATTAATCACACCCTCTGCCTTTCCCTTCTCCATTGTATTGCCTGATGTGAGTTGTATTACATTTCTTTGAAAATCATAGAATACTAGAGCTAGGGTTGTTAGAGCTCCCTTACCTCTCTCTGCTTCTCCCTTGTTTTTAATACATGGGGAAAAAAAGGAACCAAGAGAGGGCAAATTACACTAATCTTGACCCAGTGCTTTTGCAATTTACCATGTCACCTCTTGCTGAATTTTGCCCAGAAGATACTCAGCAAAAAGAGGTGAAACTTGAAACTTGAGTGGTGCTGCTTGTTTGCTGTTTGCCAGGCAGCAGTTATTGTACACGCAGGGTGAGGGAAGAAGGTAAAACCTGGGATTGAGACACGTTCCTTCTTGTTGATCTGACTTCACCATGCTTTTAGATCCTTACTTGACAAGATACTTGAGCACTTGTTGCCCTGAAATACCGAGGTAAGTCTCTTATCTATATTTCTACATATGTATGAGAAACATTTCCTTGGGCCTACAATGTAGTTTTCTAATATTTATATTTTAATAAGGCTTTTTGGAAAGTAAATCTGCTATTGCTGATCACTTGCTCCCATGCACACATGCAGCATTCATGTAAGTGTTATATTTTCCGCTAACAATAAAATTTGTTTACGCCTTGAGTGAAGTGGGGGAGGGAGGATTTACTCATTTATTTTCTTGCTTTTGCTGGTTATTGCCCAAACTAATGGGTTCCATGGCAGACTTCCAGTGTGTGTCAAGGGCTGCAGAACTCCCACATTTCCTGTAGCAGCTGTTCCAGCTTTGCAGTCATTTACAGTCCCTTGGTTCTTCTTCTATATACCTGTTTGGAAGCATTTTTTATGGCCTGGACTGTTAATCAGGGAATGGAGTGGTAGCGGGGTGGCCGTTGGTTTTCTCAGTTTGTCCTTTGGGTGTTCAGTTCTTGTGAGGAGGTCCTCCTTAGAGTTTGGGAGTGGTGGCTTTTTGACCCATCTGAGCTCTAGTTTACTTATATTCATTAAAGTGGAACATATAGATACACCAAATACTGGAATCGGGGGCATTAAGCTCTTGTAATACATTTTTGGCCATCTCAGTAGGTGGTGCTTGGAAGGTAGAAGTAGTTCATATACTTAAGTTTTTACATCATGTCACAGCAATTTGTTACAGTCCACTCTAATCATTTCATTTAGTTCCATCAAAAAGCATAATGCACTTTAACAATTTAAACTTCCTATATCTGCTTTTAGGAAGTGGATTTCTACTTCCTAAAAATGGGAGTCTAATCTCTTCTACAGTTTTAGGTTCCATACTACATCAAGCTCAAGATTTATGAAGAAATGCTTGAAAGCATGTACTTTTCTGAGTCAAGGAACGCCAACCAAAATAAATTCGGGAGGCCAAATAACCATTTGTAGGGATATTTAATTCTTACCAGTTTATGCTTGCTGAAAGGCATCATCTCAAAGTTTTATTTCATATGAAATGACTCAGGAATTGGATCGCTAAGGAGATACAACAAGGCCAGGATCGGCTTGCAATGTTCTTGAACTTTGAATTGGCAAGATTTGGTAAAGATGGCTTAGAAATCATTGTTTGACTGAAAGAGGCTGCTGGGCTCTGGAAACTTTTTTCTTCTACTACTACCAGGGGCAGAAGAGGGAGAGTTAATTTGTATTTCTTAAAGTTTTATTAAAAAAAATTGAAGTTGTCAGCATTAGACTATATATTAAACTCTGTAAGCTTGGCTATTATAATTTATTTGACCTGACATACATGTATAGGTGCTTTAGGATTGATGTTAACACAGTTTGTGTCTATGTACTAATTATCTTCAGCAGTAAAGCAGATAATTGAGGGTAACAGGAACTAAAGATACATATACATTTCAGGTGCCTCAAAGTAATCCCCTCACCTCCCCAGTTCCCTTTCCTCTTAGGAAAGTTGGTAAAACCTATTCTACATGCTTTCTAAGCATCATGTTTCAGATAATATATATATTTAGCTGATGTTGATGAGTAGCTGTATCTTAAATGTTTTAAAAGATATCATCCAGAGCATTTGGGGTTGGGGGTGGGTGCGTGGTAGATTTTGATTTTGAGAACAGACTTTTTGAACAATTAACCCAGTCCCTTGGAAGCTCTTCTTTAGTTCCAGGTGAATGTTATAACTAATACGCAGCTGGAGTCAGTCTGTACCATTATTTCAAGTCAAGGGATTGTCTTCTTTCAGATAGTCAGAGAATATTCAGCAGAGCATATTGTAAGAGAGAGGCTTATCCCTCTTAAGATTGCTTGTCCTGGGAGGGCCCACTGGCAGGGCTCTTTCTTACTGGGAGGAGGTCATAATGACCAGGAATATGGCTGTTCCTAGGTAGGTCGTATGGATTCTGGATATAGCTGGAGTTACAACCACGGCCTTCTTGGACCACACTGACTGTGGGCTCTAAGGAATATAGTGAAAAATGAGTTCAGAGAATAGATTAGCTTTAGTTGCCTCGTTGGGTGGGGGAAGAGAATTTTATTTAACTTGGTGGGGAGAGAAACCAAGGACTTAGGATAAGTGTATGAGGGTTAGGACTGAGGCTTGTTCAAGAGGTTGAAAATTTACGTGTGTTAGAATCCCAAGCTCTAGTCAAAACCAAGGGACCTTAGAATATCCTAGCAGTAGGAGTCTTTATCAGTGAACCCAGGGATATGGGTTCAACTGGGAGAAAGTAGAACAAAATAATTTCAAAACTTGCAAACTGTCTGTTCTGATTGTTTTCTATTTTAAACAGGAATTTGTGTCAACAATCAGTTGAGTGTGAGAGAGAGAGTGTGTGTGTGTGTATCAGCTCCCCATCCCCAGTATTTCTGCTTCATACTTAGTGTTTTTTAAAAAGCAGAGTTGGCACAAGAATTTGATTTCTTGTGTAAGAGTGGATAGAGGTCCTGCGAAAGACAGTTCACTTTGAATTCCTTAAAAACAACAAAAGAAGGGGATGTTTTCAAAACGGGGACTGGAGAGGGCTGATTTGACTTCAGATGCTGCACTAATGCCCTGCTTTCACTAAGTTACTTATTTGAGACACCTACCAACTTCATATATATTTTTATTAGATGTCGACAAGGATGGCACATCTGTGTACGGAGACCCCCTGTGCACAGGCGACTTCATTTCTACATAGCTGCTTTCTGGAAGCTTGCAGGTGAGGATGGGTGGGTCCTTAATTGTGGCATAAGGGTTTTCACTGCTATTCAAGGAACAAGTGCTAGAACTGCACACGGATTCTTTCATGTAATCTGCAAGGCAAGAGAAGTTTCTTAGGACAAACAAGGACATAATGCTTAAATACCAAAAGCAGAGTACAGTTTATGTGCTGTCAGACTTGTGAAGTTGTAAACGCCTATGACAGTCTAAGATTCATTTACTAACTACGTTGAGAAATGCTTTCTGAGGTAAGCAGAGTTCTTTTTTTTTTTTTTAAAGAAACATGTTTTTTGGGGGATAAGAACTTTTTTGTTTTAGTAGTCAGGCAGAGCATCAGAGAGGGATTAATTCAAGATATTCATAATGTGCTTTCACATCTGTTATTTAATTTTTATAAAATCCTGCAAGGATAGTTGACTGTTTGCATTTTAGAGGATGATGGCCCAGGGAGCTGAAGTGACTTGGCTAAGGTCACATGGCACATGAATGGCAGTGCCAATACCTGAATCCATGCCTCAGGACTCCTTGGCTTGTGTGTTTTCTGTGACATTTTTCTGAATTCTTTCTGACGGCTAAGCTTAGGTTCAGCGGTAGGTGTGTGATTCTACACAAGTGTCAGCAATTTGGCAACCTTTAGACAGCCCACAGGTAGTACGTGCTCTCGCGAAGCTCACGATCAGAGGCAGGGCAGATTGAAGTGTAAAAAGCACCTCGGTTTCAAGCTAGGCTTTGGGAAGTTCCTGTTTTCTAGCAAGCCTGCAGTATATCTTGTGGAGTCACTTACTCCTGTTCTTGTGAATGCTCCTAAGACTTTCGAGTATATTAGGGTATGAAAGGTTGCAAACTAATTTCCAAATATGAAGCAAGGTAACTGGCTCACTGGAGGAAGAAGGTTTTCTTTGTCACTGGGAGTCACAAGGAAAGGGGAACCCTTCCTTCAGTCTCTCTGCTGTTTTACCTTTTGGGGGAAAATTACTGCCTCCTGTTGATCGTTTCAAATGTGGCAGAATTTGCCCAGAAAAAGCAGAAGACTCTAATCTGGCAGCTCTGCCCTCCTAGCTCTGCTAGCCAGGGGGCTCTAGAAATAAGCACTGAGTTGCAGGGACTTTAGTCAAGAGTGATCTTAGAAGTCTAAATTTCTTTTAAGTGGTAGCAGATGGTGAAATTTCTGTTTCTCAGCTCTAAATTTCTATAAGTGGTAGCAGATGGTAAAATTTTCAGATGATCTTTCCCTAGAACCACCATAGATTACATTTTGGGCCGCTCTTTATCTATGCCTTCTGCCTCCAACTTGTGAAGTTAGTAAAAATGTAAAGAAGTGGAAGTGGTAATATAATTCGGGAGGTGACTGGAGGTACCTCCGGGGAGAGGACACCCCACGTGACTGCGGAGTAGTTGACGTGTGCTGCCGCAGGAGTCTTTCCCACAACAGGGGACTGGTGGGAGGGGATTTACTTTTCTTTGGTTGGGATTTCCTTGTTGCTGAGCTGGTAAAGAATCTGCCTGCAATGCAGGGGACCTGGGTTTGACGCCTGGGTCAGGAAGATCCCCTGGAGAAGAGAATGGCTACCCACTCCAGTATTCTTCCCTGGAGAATCCCATGGACAGAGGAGCCTGGCGGGCTATAGTCCATCGGTTTGCAGAGTCAGATGCGACTAACACTTCTTTGTTGGTGTAGGGTTATTTATGTTTGTTTTCACAATTAACGTTTCCTCAATCTTGTACAAAACTGCATTCACCTATTAGTTCCTTCTAGTGTAGGTACAGCAGTAATTATTATTTCCCCTTCCGCTTTACTACTTATGAGGAAATTGAGGTTTGAATAGGGAAGTGACTTCCCCAGGGTCACAGTGCTCGTCGGTATTAAAGCAAGCTCCAAAACCAGGCTCAGAGCACATTGTGTCACAACTTAGCCCACAAGCAGAGAGAGTGAGATGTGAGCCTTGGGTCTGTTCTTAGTTTGTGCCCTCTCTAGCCTGGAACCCTAGAGAGGAGAAAATATTTTTTTTAAAATTACTTTTGGCTGTCCTTGGTCTTCGTTGCTGCCCTCAGGCTTTTTCTCTTGTTGTGGTGAGTGGAGGCAACTCTTCGTTGTGGTGTGCCGGCTGCTCATCGTGGTGGCTTTTGTTGCAGAGCATGGGCTCTAGGCGAGCTGGCTTCGGTAGTGACTCCGGGCTCTAGTGCATAGACTCAGTAGTTGTGGTACACAGGCTTAGTTGCTCCTGGCAGGTGGGATCTTTCTGGACCAGGGGTCCAATTCATGCCCCTGCATGAGCAGGCTGATTCTTACCCCGTGGACCACTAGGGAAGTCCTGAGAAAACATCCTTGCTAGATAGCAGTCCCAGCTAGCCCTAGCGGAGGCTAAAGGAAGGCTGGATTGTCCTAACTGCTGGTGAGGTGCTCATGGTGGGGAGGTGGCTGTGGGTCCTTGGTCATGACCTGCCTGAGCCACATTAAATTGCTTCTAGTGAATACTTTGTTCCTTAGTATAAGTGGATTAGGGTTAATTAAGTCCAAGAACCCCAGCTGGCTAACTGTTCCCACTTGAGGTTCTCTGACTTTCCCAGCCAAGTAGTAAGGCAGTATGACTCAGCTGTTCACGTGGAAGCTGAGGACTTCCAGTGTTGCTTAAAGCGCTGCTCCCTGAGTGGAAAGTCCTACACCTCGCCCCTCCTCCCCATGCAGGCACATCATTTTGCTTCGATTGGCACCTGACTCAGTTACATATTTTCTAAAATTGGATGATTAGTGATAGCTCGCTTTATAGCACACATAACTGGTCTCTGCTCACTCCAGTTGGGTCATTTGATTCTTGTTACATCTGTGCAGGGGGCCCACGCAGTAAGGACTAGTATTACTACTTTAGAAATGAGGAAACTGAAGCTCATAAAGTTTGCCTAATGTTAGTAAGTTAGGACAACCCCTACCTTCTCTGATACCCATTCAAGATGTTTTCCCCTCACATTTTATTACCCTGTCTATGGACTTCTTTGGTGGCTCAGGTGGTAAAGAATCTTCCTGCAATTTGGGAGACTGGGGCTCACTTCCTGGGTCAAGAGGATCCCCTGGAGAAGGGAATGCCTGCCCACTCCAGTATTCTTGCTCTGAGAATTCCAAGGACAGAGGAGCCTGGTGGGCTACAGTCCAGGGGGGTCACAGAAGAGTTGGACCTGACTTAGCGACAACAACCTCCTCTCTTATATCCTAACTGCAAACTGTATCTGTATCTAAAGATACAGTTCACCCTCAACAAGGAGGGTGTTTTACCTATGGGGCCCAGTTCTGCTGAGAAAGCCAAGCTGTAGGCTTTTTGTGTACATCCCATGACCGATTGTTAACAGCATTGGGAAAGCCTTGACACTCAAGCTCCTTGCCGAACAGAGATTCAGCCTATCAGTAGTGCAGCTCTTGTATCCACCAGAAAAGCTGGCTGCTTTCAAGTTTGGGGAAATAGTTTGCTCTGTAGCAAGGGGTGCACCTAAATGGATAAAAGAGAAACTTGGTTTTGTGGGAATGGGGGCTAGTTTCAGGGAGCAGCTGTATCATCCATAAAGGGGCCAGAGATAAAGACAAAAAGATGGAGAAGAGTGTGCGCATGCGCGTGTGTTTTGAGGTGGCGTTGGGAGGGTGTTGAAATAATCTGGAATAATCCAGAATAATCTGGATTCTACTTCTGAGGACTGGAGGGGAGGGGAAGGGCAAGGCCAGCTGGAAAACTATACTTGAGGAAGCTCTTCCTCTCTCCAGATGAGTCATCTACCTGCCTGCCCTGAGGGAGGGCGGGGCAAGGGGAAGAACCACCAGCTGCTCTAGGACACTTCCTCATCTTTTTATAGCCCCATTTCTGTGCCAGTGTCTGTTGCAAAGAAAAGGGAAGCGTCAAGCAAGGCTACCCAAGCCCTGGGGAGTCGCTGTTTCAAGGCCTGTAATTAGCATCAAGCCGGCAGATGTGGCCCTATAATGCCCTGGCACTGCTTCTCACATAGTTTCTACCTCTCCCAAATCACATACAGCCACATACTATCAGAGGCAGAAGGGGTCTCTGAAGTGAGCTGGTTGAAACATCTTCATCTTATAATGGAAGCAGCAAATTGAGAGAGGGGAAATGACTTTCCAACGCCACCTTGTGAGTAGGATTTGAACTTAACACTAGCCTTTGTTGTTCAGTCACTAAGTTGTGTCCGACTCTTTGCAACCCCATGAACTATAGCCCACATGGAATTTCCCAGGCAAAAATATGGGGGTGGGTTGCCATTTCTTCAGGGGATTTCCTGATCCAGGGATCCAGCCTGAGTCTCCTGCTTTGGCAAGCTGATTCTTTAACATTGATTCACCTGGGAAACCCAACCCTAGCCTTTAGGTTCACATTATCGTCTAGTTAAGGCCAATATTTCACTGTTGCTGAAAACCCAGGTACCAAATACCCATTTCTTTTCTTCTTAGCCTACTCATATTAGGAGGCCACGCTGCCTTTTCTCTTCCTGGGCCCTGACTTCCCACCTTTCTCTTGATGGAGCGATAAGGACTGGGGAGAGGAGTTGGGGAGATCTCAGGGCCAGAGGGAGAACTGGAGGGAGGGGAAAAAACTGGCTGAAAAAAGTTTTCAGGATGTCAGTGGGCTCCTGACTACCTTGGAAGCCAAGGTTACTGCAAGGAGACACCTGGAGGTTGGATTAGCAAGGGGCATGCATGTGGGGAAAGTGGCAGCAGCAGTAGGACCCAGGATTTCAGGATAAGGGTGATGGAGACTAGTGGGGAGGATTTCTTCTTCTATAGCACTTTGAAATGCATGACAGAAAAGTGTTGTCATGAAGCAGTTTGTTGGAGAATAATTGTGCTGAGGATCAGGAAGGGGAAGGAGAGATGGAAAGGTGTTTAGAGAGAAAATGGGGTTAGCAGTATGAGTGGCCTCATGCAACCTCCTGGATGACAAGGGGAGGTCTTCAGAAAGTAATGGGAGAGAGGGAGCATTGACTGAATTACATTAAGATTCAGCATGCCAGAGCTGGAAAGGGCTTTAGAGACCCTGTCCTAATAGAGGAAGAAACCAAGACCCAGAAAACAGCACCGTGATTGAGTCAGTGCTGCACAGCAAGAACGGAGGCTAGAACTCAACTCTTTTTTTTCTTTTTCTTTTAATTTTTTGTCTGAGTTCTGGGGCTTGCAGAATCTTCATTCCTCAACTAGGGATTGAGCGTGGGCTCTAGCAGTGGTAATGCCAGATCCTAACCACTGGACTGTCGGAATTGCCCCATAGCACCCAAATCTTTTAACTCCCAGATCAAGTCTCTTTCCCACTGAGTTCAGAGAACACTAACACTCTTAATTCTGATAACCACTGATTTGGTCTGGCCCAGTAGTTTTAGGAAACACTTCCACTCCTGGTACATAACTTGTTTATTGAATGTTTCTTGGGAGACATCCGGTTGGTGGGGTTTATTCCATGTCCTTGATATGTGTAAAGCTCTGACCTGTGATTTTGTCTTTTCCTCTGGTTTCTGGTGTGTCGATCCCTAATACCTCTTGGTACATTTGCCTGTGTAGCCCTCTTTTCTCTCCAGCTTAGAGGATGAGATTTATAGTCAGGGTGGTGAAATGAAACCTGGCCGCTAGCCTGCTTGGCCTCCCCTGCACTCAGACTCAGATGGATGATCCCACAAAACAGGAGTGCGTGACGCCGAGGCTGGGACACTGCTGTCCTTAACTGTTTCGCATTCATGTCTGCGAGTAACAGCTTACCACAATGCGCAGGACACGAAGTGCGCTGGAAAATGTGTGCTCATGTACTGTGGTGTCTGGGCCTGTCTGTGTTCATTCAGGCTTGAGTCATGGGTATTCTCAGAGCTGTCAAGGGCCCTTAGAGATGTTTGTCCAGTCCTCATGCCTCTTGGAGAAACCGAGGTCCAAGATCACGATGATGAAACAGTATAGTTGTCTTTTCTGTTGTTTAGCTTCATCTACTGTGATGGTGCTTGCTTTCATTCGGGTGGTTTAAGTAAAAAAAAAAAAAAATTGCCGGAATGATGCTCCCAAGGGTATAGGGTTCTTTGCTGACTAGGTGCCTATGGGTGGCCGCCTATCCCCAGATAGTTCTCTTGGGCAATGCACATCTTAACATGCGCTGGTGGAGACTTGTTCTTCCTGCCCTTGTGGTGGTCAGAACACAGCTCACCGCCACCCGCCCCTAGCACCCCCTACTTCTAGTAACCACCCCACAAAGGGCTGCATATGACTAGCTCTCCTTGGTTAGAAAATAGTTGTGTCTCAGGAATATCTTAGGCTAAATCTGATGGGAAATCCGAGTCAGCCTAGACCAGTGGTTTGTAAGTGTTAGGTGATCTGCTACATAAGGATACCCTGAAGCACTCGGCACTCTTGATCTGTTGCATCAGAATCTTGGGGATGCAGGGTGTGGGCATCTGTATTTTTAACAAGCTTTCCAGGTGATTCGGGTACACAGGTTGATTTAGGATATCCACTGGGATCATTGCTGTAAGTCTTATCTCTTTCAGTTTGGCTGAGTTTCTTTTTTTAAAATTTAATTTGGCTATGCAAGGTCTTAGTTGTGGCAAGTGGAGTCTGCTTCCCCAACCAGGGATAGAACCCAGGCCCCCTGCATTGGGAGCATAGTCTTAGGCACTGGATCACCAGGGAAGTCCCTGGCTGAGATTCTTGAATAGATTTCAGAGACAAAGGGACAACTCTGTTACATCAGTATAATCCTGTACAATATGCAAAAACTCTTCCACTTTGTGATTTTTATTGCATGCTCAGGGTAACCTTGTTAGACCGTAGGACATGCATACTTATCTCAACGTTGTAATTGAGGAAACTGGGCCTTGGAGAGGTTTGTCATAGTTAATAAGTGACATAATTTCAAAGCCACCTATTTCATACATTCTCTCATTTTAAACCTAGGCCCTAAGCCTGGGAAAGGACATGACCTTTCATCTGTGGCTTCACCTGTATACTTCCTAGAGGGATGATCTGACTTGCAGTTCTCACGTGCTGGGGAGTAGTCCTAGCTTCCCTGCTCTATGGGACAGAAACCTCGTAAAGATGGGGCATCGTACAATCGTAACACTAAGCGTTGTTTTCATTCCTTACGCCCCCAGAAAGCCAGCAGGTGCAGAGTGGCATTCCTCGCCAGCGCAATGACAGGAGGCCTCTGGGGCAAGTAGATAGACTTTATTTCAGATTTCATAATCAATTGAACTCATACTAATTGGTAGGATAATGACGTTCTGCATTTCCGAAGACATTTAGTTGGTATCTATAAAAAAATCCCACAAGCATTTCCTAAGCAGGTGCAACTGAAATCAAAAGATGAAATCGTTATTATTATGATTGCTCCTCCTGGGCAGAGCTACCCAGCCGTCCCAGGTTTGTGGTCTTTAACTTTTTGAGGGGAATGGGGGGAAGAAATGTGTAGTTTCGTCTCTGGTAGAAACCCTGGCAATTTCAGATTTGCATTCTTTATCTTTCTTAGCCTTCCTAACGGTACATCATGATTAGATACTCTACCTTTGAAGCCTTTGTCCATAACGTATGTGTTCTGACGTCTATCCATTCCACAAGCACCTGTATAAAAATATAAAAAGGAAAGAAAAATAGAAGGGTGAATGAGGTTTACTTAGACTACATGTATTCTTTTTTTTTCTTTTCCTGTTCTCTCCTACCCAGAAAATAGTTCTTTAGTGCTAGAAAATTACTTGGGGTTAAATCTCCTCTAAATCATCTTGACCATGTGAGAGTTCTGTAAAAAGCTCCTCCGGGTAAGTGGTGAGCTCTATCACCCCCCTGCATATTTAGCACTACTGCTCTGTAACCTCTCTGAGGGGAATGTCTTCCTGGAGGCGATCATAGGCAGTTCTGATGCCACCTACAGTCACTGTAAGTGAAGTTCCAGGTTCCAAGAATATAGGATAGGGAATGAATCAGGACCAGTTCTTAGCTGGGGGGAAGGGTGTATGACCTTCCAAATCCCAGTTCTGTTGGATTTTGGAGTGAGGGTGAAGACTTTCTCACCTCATAGCTCTGGTCTTGCCTGTCTCTCCCCTTGTGGATCCGATGTTCGATTGAGGGGAGCCAGAGGGAGGTGGACGGGCAGCTGAGGCTGATTGGTCCTCTCTACAGGTTATATAGTCATTCCCAGCCAGTCAGCTCTTTTGGTCTCCTGCCCCCACTTTTTTGGGTGGACTATTTGCACATAATTGAGAGTTGTCTTTGAACAATATTACCAGTGTTTTTCAGTCCCAAGGATTTTTTTCCCTTTTGGCTACCACAGTTTATCCTAGGCTCCCACAATGCATGGTCCTCAGCACCAGCCAGAGGTAGAAAGGACATGAAACTTCAGGGACCAAGCTCAGGTTCTTCGCTGCTGGTGATCCCAGAAAAGAAACTATATGATATTTTGAATTTGGACAGTAATGACTTGAGCTCACAGTCAAAGCCTCCCCACCCCCCCTAGCTTTTAACTGAGGCTGCAGTATTAGTCAAGGGACGCAGCAAGCGCTTACTAAAATACAGTTAAGACTCCACTTAACTCTACCCAGTGTCTGACACCGAAGACCAACACATGGCTGTTCTGATACCTCCTCATGCCGCCTCCATATAGACTTCCCTAGTGGAATTTGCAGAAGCCGCCTCCTATCTCCCTGCCTTCCACATGATACTGAGTGATAGAGCAGAGCCAGGTCCAAGTTTTCTCAAGTTTGCTGTTCTAAAGGACCTATAGGTACCTGTGCCCTTCAGAAATAGGACAGCAACAATCTGAACCCCTGGCATCTTTATTCTGGGACCAGGGCTTCCTTTGCCCTCCCTGAGGGATGGATGCTAGGCTATTAAAAAGTTAACCCCCTTTTTATACAACCGAATACAGACTCAAAAAAAGGCAATGACTTGTCTGAGACCACACCAACAGTGAGAAGTTGAGCTCCACATGGAACCCAGATGTCCTGAAGTACACTCTCCCATTGTTTACCAGCCTATCAGTGTAAGCCAAAAAAATGACGTGTGGTGGCTTTGTCTGTCGTAGTTGGAGAGAGAGATCTGGGCTGAGCCCAGAGGATGCTTCCAAGTGGAAAGGGGTGCACGGTGGTGATTGTGTGTGTGTGTGTGTGTGTGTGTGTGTGTGTGTTGCAGGGAGTGGGGGGTGGGATTGTATTCTGTGGGATTATTGAATGTCCTGAGCACTGCTCAAGGGGCTGACAGCCGGGAGCACAGCCTCCTGGTTATAAGCCCAGGGTTTCTGAAGCCCATAACAACTTACTGGGTAGATGAGTTCAGACTTTTGATCTTCTTACTGCCCCTGGACCCGGAGACCTATAGGGGTTGCCTGAGCTGCATTTCAGTTGAGCTCTAGGAACCAGCTAGAGCCTGAATTTAGGCCCCAAGGGTATTCAGGGTGCCCTCGAGGGCAGGGGCACTTTGTTGGGGGCCCCAATTCTCTGTTTATTGGACCTGCTTCTGTAACTCCTACCCCACCTCCTCCCACAGTAGGGACTGACCTTTAAAGTCTCCTTTTTGCATCTTTCCCAAGCTACCAGGTTTGAGCCTAATGTATGGGCCCAGAGGATGTTGGTTGACACATCTGGCCTCAGCCTCTCTAGATCCCTCCTGGACCACCTGCCCTTGGATCTAGGAGTGCTTGGTCTGGGCTCTCCCTCTGGGGAACTCTGGGCTTTTTGGCCAGTCTACTCTCTGTCATCCACACTCTTGGGCCCAAAGATGTGGCCATCCCCAAGTCGTTTCTCTGGTTTTGGGTTGTATTCCATGGTCTGCAGGGAGTGTGGTTACACTGTGTTCCCTCCACGTAAAACCAGTTGCAGTTTGTACGTATCTACTGAGCTTGATAGCAGGAATGACTGAGGAATCCAGACAGGTTTCCTTCTTCCCATGGGGAACTAGGCTTGTCGGAGGGAAGGGGCTTAACAGAGAGAGTTCTGGGTCCATAGGGGTGGGTTAAGGATAGGAAGGGGATCTGGGGTAGGTGCTGGGTCTGGTCTGAAAGGATGGCCTCAGGGGTCCAGGGGATAGAGGGTATAGGGCTGGGAGTCTAACCTGGTGAGTGTAGCTCAGCGGGGCGGCTGAGGTGTCTAAGTTCAATGTAGAAGTCTTCGGGCGGGTACCTGGCCTCCAGGGCACTGATCTGGAAATGGGAGTCTAGTGAGAGGAATGACAGGGAGCAGCCATTATTCCCAGGGCCCTGGTATGGCAGGGGAGGGGTGCGTAATACAGGGGTGGGAGGGGGGGACAAGAGGCAGGGTGGGGCAGGTTGAAGGGAATNCGGGTACCTGGCCTCCAGGGCACTGATCTGGAAATGGGAGTCTAGTGAGAGGAATGACAGGGAGCAGCCATTATTCCCAGGGCCCTGGTATGGCAGGGGAGGGGTGCGTAATACAGGGGTGGGAGGGGGGGACAAGAGGCAGGGTGGGGCAGGTTGAAGGGAATTAGGGCTTCTGTGTAGCATCCGAGGGGGCCTAGAGCCAGTGGGGCTGGGGGGTTTGCTAGAGCTGAGGCCAAATGGCCTTGCTGCCTCTCACCCCCATCCCTCATCCCACCCCCACAGGAGTTAGTGTCACCAGGGCAGTGGGCAGAGGGAGGAAGTCCTTGAACGGGGCACCTTGGTGGTAGGGCCTGGCTCAGGCTGGGGGGGTCCCTTTCCCAGATGGTAAGTGCATCTTTTGCCTCCAACCTGAATCCCCACACCTGGACCCAAGCTTTCTTCCTTGTGGTCCTGGTCACAGCCACCCTCACCTATCCCCTAATAGGAATGAAAGGGGCCCTGGGTGTCATCTGCTTATAAAAACTGAAATGGGGGCTTGGGTTTCCGCCCCACACCCCTTTTTCCTGGGGGAAATCATGCTTAAGATTTATCTACTAACTCTCTCTTGGAGCTGGGACAGGGCCCCTGTCAATGTGGGAGAAGGAGAAGATGGCGGGGCGTGATGGCCAGGGACCAGACTCAAACCACTACTGACCTAACACGTTCACATAGCTGTAGGGGGTCCAGCCTGCCATGTCTCTGTCAAGGGACTTGTTACTGAGCTGTTTGGAAAGCAGGAGAACGAGTTAATATCTAGTGCCCTTGAGATGCCCCTGCCCAGCCTTTGCTTTTGCCCACCCTCGTGTACCACCCCTGTGATGACTCTGACCCATCTAGGTGCTAGGTCGTTGGGAGGATGGACAAGGTAAGTGTTCCATGACAGGCCACTATGGTGTGGCTGGGCCCAGTGGGAGCCGAGCATATGTCCCTATCTAAGCTATCTGGCTGAAGCTATAGGGCTTCCAGGCCCCTGGAGCCCTGGGACAAAGGGGAGCCAAGAACTGACCTGAGCCGAGCTGGCCCTGGCGGGGGAGGCAGGTCAGCTGGGTGGGGCTGAGCCGCGGGAGACAGGGTGTGTGGCAGGGTGTGTGCTGCAGCATGAGGCCATCCCCAGCAGGGGGGCCGGCGCCGAGGCTGCCTGCAGCATCAGCGTCCCCTCTGCCGCTTGATACAGGCTGAGGGAGAGTCTCCCTTTCATGTGACCAGGGGAAGGCGTCAGGATAGTGTCCTGCACTCTCACAGCTGCCCTTCATATGAGGGAAGGATCGTTGTTCTCATTTCACAGATGGGGACCTGAGTCCTGCTCGTGGGCCCTGTGCATGGTTACACACAGAAGAGCTGGGTCTATGCCTCAGGTCTCAGCTCCTAGACCCTTGTCCTTTCCATGTCATCACAGCTGCTTGCCCCTGCTACATATCTGCTAGGCTGAGGGTTCTTGACTACACAGAACCACTTTGGGGCCCTAGGGTGAAGTGAGCCAGAGGATCACCAAGTGGGCTGCACTGTAGTAACTCTACCCCCTGACTTAGTGACAGAAGGTGACTGGTACTTCACTGTTAGAGTGAGACCAAGAATGACAGGGACACAGGGACTTGGCCTCTCATCCCTGGCATCCTTTGCCTCGTGTCCGCCTTAGCCTTGATAACGTGGCTCTTGTTAATCGAGGGCCTCCTACTGGGAAACTTCTGGATTCCTTTCCCTTGGCTCCTCAGATAGGCATAAAGCTGAGAAGCTGGATTGGAGCTGATGGTCATAGGCTTTGCATGTGGACCTCAAGGTCCCCTTGCATGCAGCACTCCCATTCCATAGGAGAACTGAAGTTGAGAGCCCTGAAGAGTGACCTTTGGGTGCTGGCTTGATAGTAGTAGCTCTTGGGGCTGCACGGGGTCTGTGTTGTTGTTTCTGGGGGGGTTCAGGATGTACTCCTACCAGATCTGTGGTCTGTGGATGTTTTCTGTGGGGCAGAGGGGGAGAAATGATCCCTATGACTCTAAGGCACAGGGCTGGAGGATGGAAACTGTGCTCCTGTATATGTTTCTGACCCAGGACAGAGGTACAAGAAGCCAGGAATCCTGGGATTGTACCAGTCCCCACCGCCCCAACCTCCCCATGATCCATGGTGTGTATGTCTGCATGCGTGCAACGTGAGCCGTTTGACCTTGTGGTCTTTTGGGGCTGTTTCTCATTTCTGAACCTCTCTGCCCATTTGAGGTCCTGGCATACTGGGAGTGGGGGTTAGTACATGTGTGTGCTGAGATGTCCTTGCCCAAGGGCCTGTGACTTATGTAAAAGGACATCTTGCCATCAGCCAGCGTTATGTTGGAAGCTGGGAGGGAGGGCCCTGTCCAGGGTGGTACACACCTGACCTTGAAGTGCTGCCCGACTCTGTCAGTGGGAGCACGGGCTGTGGCTGATGTTTCCGTGTCCCGTGTGGTGGTTCTGATAGCAACATATGTTGTGGGTGTGTACTGATAACATGTAGTGTGTCCAGATACAAGGATGTCAGGTGGTACCTGAGAACCGGCAGTTACTCTCTGCGCTTGTGGCACACATGGTGTTGGTAACATACTGCAGTGATGAGTGGTGGTGTTTCCATTATATGTGTTAGCATGAGGCAAAAGTGGTCATGTGGTTGTGTGTGACAAGGCTACAGATGATTACAAGATGATCACATGACTTGGCACCCACTGGTTACACACAGGGTATGGGGGTGTGTGTTTCACCGAGTGATGCTGTGGGTTGGTTACATGTGGCGTGTACTGGTTACATGGCCCGTGTTGGCTCCATAGAGCCTTCTGGCTTCCTCTTACACGCTTCATAGAGTGTATATGTGGGCTCACAGGGCTCTGTTTATTGTATTCGCAGTTGGTTCCATGCAGACCCTGGGTAGTGGCGGTGTAATTTCTTCCCCGGGCAGAGGGGAGGACTCAGTGGGAAGAGAGTGGATGGGAACTGGGGAGAGTCAGGGGCCCGGTACCTTGGTGGGGCTGTTCCTGTCCAGAGTGCTGGCCTGGCTGGTGGCAGGCCCCCCGCACGCCAGTGCGTGGTAGCTGGAATTGGAAATGCACTGGGCATGGCTGCTACTTTGAGACAAATCTGGGAAGAGAACAAGGTGCCACATACCATCATACCCCTGCCCCTGGCACGAGACACCCCTAAGCTAATGCTTGGTGTGGCCGCCTTGAGAGTGCTCTGCAGAGAGGCAGCCGAGTCCCCCATCCCCCGAGCTTCCTGGCGTCTACTGTTCCCTCCCGGAAACTTGTAGAGCCTGACTTGCCCCTTTCCTGGTGTTGGCCTTGCTTGCAGTGTGCCAGTGTGGGCAGTGGTACCAGCATGAGAAGCGTTAGTTTGACAGCCTCAGTATCCTTGAGTCACTGTGTAGGGCTGAGCTGACCTTCCCCTGCCTCCTCTGGGGTCAGATCCCAGTAGTGAGGCTGTAGAGAGGACCCCACTCCTGGCCTTGCCCTCCTGCAGATTCCAGGACCTCCACACTGGGCTGGGGAATTCCAGTGTGATGGTCTGGGAAAACCTAGCCAACCTTGCTTATTATGGTCAGAGAAGAAAGTCCCCAAATCTACAAGCTTTGGGACTTCATCAGAGGATCTCAGCTTTGGCTGAAACCCAGGGCGGCACCCAAGCCAGCAGCTCTCTCAGGCAGGGTCTGTGCCCGGGCCTGTGATGTGCCGTGTGTAGCACAGAGCTGGGCAAATGGTAGGCCACATTTAGCAAGAATGGCATGTCAGCAGGCTGACGTGATCGCTAGGCTTTCTCAGGCAACCATGAGCCGTGGAGCCAGCTGTGGAGAGCTGGTATCCTGTGCTTCCCCCAACAGGCCTACCCTCCTGTGCTCAGGGCTGGGGGCAGTGTTAGGGCACTCTGACCTCTTCAGTTTAATGAAATATGAAGCAAAAAGCTGTTATTTCTAAGGCAGCAGTCTAGGGTTAGGGGAGAGGAAGGGTTGGCCCAAGAGCCCCATCCCCAACCCTCTCGGACTCCCAGATCGAATAGCTGCTGGCACTGGTACCGCATTTGTGAACAGGCTGGGTTCCCGCAGACCTGGCTTGAGGGACATTGCCCATACTTTCAGCACTGTCTTGTCTCATTGCACAGATTGGGCCCTCCTAACTCTGGGAACTGGGAGGGAGGGGTGCTCTGAGGCCTTCACCAAGGAAGCAAAAATGACAGGGCTTGGACAGTGGGCCCCAAGGCTGGTTTTCTGCGGTGGTGCAGACATCAGGCTGGGGAGAGGGTCCCCTGCAGCATTTAGGAAAGTTACTGCTTGGTGTGGACGTTCTGCGACTGAAGCCCAGTGAGAAGGGGAAGCTCTGGAGAAATGAAAGAAGCCTGCTAACCAGAGCTGTGACACTCCCTGGGGACACTGTCTACCTTTCCAAGTCAGCTCCTGCTGCTCGCCGCCACTGTCTCTAGGCGAGTCTGAGCAGCCAGCCCTGCAGGAACCACCACCCACCTGCAGCAGTAAGCCCGGGGTCCCCGCGAATACCGCGAGGCTCCTGCTGGGCTGTGCGTGTGTTGGAGGGGTGGCGGCGGGAGGCGCTAGGGGCATTCACCTGAGAGGGAGTAGTCGGTGCTGGTCATCCTCATGGCGGGCGTGTAGGAGACGCGGGGAGCCAGGTCCCGGCCCTTCTCTTTCTGTCGCCGCCGGCGCCAGGCAAACAGTCCCAGCAGCACCACTATGAGGATCAGCAGGAGGACGATTCCCGTGACGGCGCCCACTGAGTGCCGCTCTGCGCCCAGTGCTGGGCTGATCTTGGTGTAGGGGTTCAGCTCCTCCATCATGAGGGCAGCTGCAGACAGAGGCGGGGCCAAACCGGAGGCAGGCCTGCTTGTTCTCAGGTCGCCTCAGCCTGCGGCTAGGCTCCTCTAATGTCGGGAGACCCCGGTTCAGGTCTTGGCCCTATTCCTCAATCGCTTCAGCATCACCTGTTTGGACGTGTGTTCAGCTGTCTGTCTACCCAGATGGAGTCCCACCCAGGGTCATGACAAGGAGCAAATGTGATCATAGAAAACAAATAGGTGTTTAGTGAGTATTTTACTTTGTTCTAAAACTGAGTTACAGATATTAACCCATTTACTCTTTCTAGTCGCCCTCAAAGGGATATTTATAAGTCCTATAAGAAATAAAGACTAATTATTTCCCCTTCACAAATGAAGAAACTGAGTCACTGAAAGGTTAGGTAACTTACTCGAGATCACCAGCCAGTAACTGGTAGAGTTGAGTTTCTCAGGAGTCAGGAAAAGTTGGATTCAGCCCCTCTCCCTGTTTACCAGCTGTGTGACTCGGAGTCCTTGGTCTGCCCATTTGTAACACGGGGACAGTAATCCCACTGTGAGCACTAATCACAGACTGGCAATGAAAGCTGTGAGTGCTGAACCAGTGTGCTCAGGATTGCCGCTCCTAAAGAATCACCCCTCTCAGTGACACATGCGGGCTGGCCCCCATCCCCCGTCAGAGTGCAGTGGAAATGCCTTTTGCCGCTTTCCTGTACTGTGGATGCTTGCGTGCCCATTCTCGTCCCTGTCTCCTCGAACCAACAGCAGAAACCATTCATCCAGTGCTCACTCAGGAGCCAGGCACTGTGCTGAGTCCTTTACTCACATATCTCAACTTGGTCGTTACAACTACACGCTGCAGTCTTGTCTGACCATAGACCTGGAGCCAAGGATGAGCCCCTTTGGGCTCCTTGGGTCTCAGTAGAACCCTGTGTCTTTCCACTTTGCGTGGGGATAACAGACCCCCCAGCAAAAGGAAGTGACCTGCCCAAGCACACTTGGTGGGTCATGGCAGGACCAGAATCTGGCAGCGGCTCCAGCTCGTTCATCTCACCTTTCCACAGCACTAGCTGCAGTTACCCTTCCTTGGCTTGCAAGACTTGTCAAGGATGAGCAGAGGGAAGCAGCGCCTGAGAGGCTGCCTGCTCCGTCAGCCTCTCAGGCGCCTGGGTACCCCTCCCCAGCCCACCCCATTCCACTCCCAGTCTCTTCCCAGATGTGAATGAAAGGAAGTCACAAAGGGTCCTTATGCAGTTCAGTCATTCCTGCTGGAATCTCCCCAGAGCCTCCCTCCGTGGGACCCTTTCCTAGCCCCTGGGGCTTCTGCTGTCTGTGCCTTACCTTGGTCACACCGGATCCCTTTGAATCCAGAGCTGCAGTAGCAGGTGCCAGTGACATGGTCACAGGTGGCATTGTTCATGCACTCGCACAGCTGCTGACACCCGTAGCCAAAGGTCCCTGGGGCGCACCCTGCGAAGCACGCAGTGGAGGTGGCAGAGAACCCGCAGTGTGCTCGCTCTCCACCCCGCCCATCCCACGCGTGGGCAGCGGTGATACTCTGCCTCACGGAGTAAGCCAGGTAAGTGGCTCAGACGGTAAGGAACCTGCCTGCAAGGCAGGAGACCTGGTTTTGATCCTTCAGTTGGGAAGATCCTCTGGAGAAGGGAATGGCTACCCATTCCAGTATTCTTGCCTGCAGAATTCCACGGACAGAGGAGCCTGCCGGGCTAAAGTCCATGGAGTTGCAAAGAGTCAGACACAACTGAGCTGTTAACATTTTCACTTTTGTGGAGTAAAGCCTCTTTCTCTGTAGTGTTCTGGTTTGCTCCTTGGGGCAAGATGACACCTATAACCCTGTGGCGGGGGATGCCCACCCCTACCTCCTCACCTGGTCCATATTTACACAGCATCCTCCAGCACCAGGCCCCAAGCTGGGTGCCACAGGGGTTTCAAAGAGGACTCAAACAAGGTCTGCTTTGCTTTCTCATTAAGCTCCTTCCCCCAGTAAAGCCTCTACTCTGCCCCAACTTGCCCATCCCCACCCGAATTGGAGGAAGAAACTTCAAACACCAATGTAAGCCCAACCTTCAGGTTTTCTCCTTGGGAGCTGCTCCCAAAGTCAAGAGAGCAGAGGGTGCAGGGCTCCGAGGGGTGGGCGGTGAAGGGTCAGGCTCCCCCGGCAGGAGGCCGAGGCCCCGCGTCGACACCCCGGGCTCAGGGCTCAGGCAGCTTACTCTGCTCGCAGTGTTGCCCGGTAAAGCCTGTGCGGCAGGTGCACTTGCCGCTGATGTGGTCACAGCTGGCGCCGTTCTGACACTGGCACACACGCCCGCAGTCCTTCCCGTAAAACGCTGCTGGGCAGCCTGGAGAGAAACAGGGTGGCGGTCTGTGTCGGGACCAAACTCGTCTCACCTCCCTTCTCTCTCTGAGCACGGGGTGACGGCCAGTGAGACCAAGCCACTCCACACTCAACTCTCATGCTGAAGCGGGTGGGGAGTCCTTTGGACAAAGGTGCCCTGGAACCAGAGGCCAGGCTGGTGTCTCTCTGCTGCGCAGCCACAGGCTGCTCTTCCCCACTCAGGGCCCCCTGTCCAGGGAGCGGCTGGTCTTGGTGATTGCTGGGGTACCTAATGGCCCTGACCTTCCAGGATTGGGCCCCATCAATCCCCTGAAGCCAGCCACCCTCTCCAGCCAATCCCAGGGGTGGAGGGTGAAGTGGTTAGCTCACAGCCAGGCACCTGTCTCCTCCCTCCCTCCACTGCAGGCCCGGACGATGCCCACGGCAGCCAGCAGGCTGCAGCATGGGATTCCAAATAGCTGGGAGGCTGGAGGGCGGGGCTTACGCTGCGTGCAGAAGAGTCCGGTCCAACCAGGGGTGCAGTGGCAGGCCCCATCCTCGGCGCTGCAGCTCGCCCCGTTGTGGCAGCTGCATGTGTGGAAGCAGGCGGGGCCCCAGAACCCAGGTGGGCAAGCTGGGGGTGGGTGGGATGCAGAGGGTGAGGGCAAGGCAGAAAGGGGCAGACGGAGAGGGAGGGAGAGGAAGGGGGAGTGCATGTCAGAGCCCAGGTGCCACGACGCACCTGGCTGGCATTTCCTGACTTGCAGGGGGCTTAACCACTGTGGCCACAACTCCTCCAGTCCCTCTTGACCCAGGTACCCCGGATTCCTGGTGACTCTGTCCACTCTCCCAGCTCTGAGGGTTTCTGACTTTTCCCTCTCTGGGGACTGACTGTGATTTGGAGTGTGTGTGTGTCTGTGGTAAATGGTAAACACGTGTTTACGGTGTGAACACTGTGTGTGCTAACTTCCCCACGAGCATGGGATTTTCCCAGGATAGAGAGTCTCTCTTGGCTGGTGAGCTTGCTGAGGATGACACCGCTGTCAGCACAGAAATGCCTTCAGGCCAGGCTATCTAACTGGGACCTTGCTAGGAGTACTGGCTGGGTCTCACCCATCAGCCAAGGACTCCACAGGGCAGAGGCTGTGTCTCTGCCTTTAAACTGGAGGTCCCTGTTATCTCTGTATCTGACTGGGTTCACCTTATAGCACCTACAATGCCCTGTCTGGGCTTGTGATGCCCAGGACATCATTCACATGAGCTACCCAGAGAATGCCCTGGCCTCACCTTACTTCCCTGCTTCCTCTTCCTCCCCATGCAAACTTAGTGGCTACTCCTTGCTCAGGTTCTAGGACTATTAATACGCAGCATTTACAGTATTAATGATATCACCAATAATGTTCGTATCTTTAAAACTAGCAGTTAATGCCAGTGATCACTCCTAGGAATTCATCATGTTAGCTGAAGAGACTCTATGGGACTCAGGTGAACACTCCTATCTGCAGAAGGAGATTTCAGCCCTGGGAGATGGAAGCACCAGGGGCAGAGAGGTTCTGGGCCTGACCTTGGTTGGGCTTTTCTGGGGGGCATTCCCAGGGGGGCAGCAGCTTACCCTGTGAGCAGTCTTTGCCGATCCATCCGGGGAAGCACTGGCAGGAGCCATCAATGGGGCTGCAGGTGCCGTTGTTGGCACAGGAGCAGAGCTGGGCACAGTCCTGCCCGAAATGCCCTCCAGCACACACTGTGGGCACAGGATAGCCTGGCACCTGCTCTCCCACTCGCACTCCTCAGACCACCACCCACAGCCACACCCCTTTTCCCAGGCCACAGTCGTGGCCCCCATGGGGTCATGGATCAGGTGGGAACTGCCTGCCTCAGTACCCCCATTTCCACAGCAGTGAGTTCCTCCTCTTGTGCCCACAGCTGCCTTCTTCCTGACCACCTCTGACAGGAATGGGCTGAGGCCCACAAGGATAGAAAAAGTTGGCTGAGGTCCCACAGACAGAAGTGGTGAGGCTGGGAATAACGCCTCTGCACCCTACTGCTCCCTGCCCGCAGCCCTTGGCGGTCCATGACCGCACTTGCATCAGTATCACTGGTCCCACAGCCGCAGGGCAGAGGACGTTTATAGCCGGGAGAAGAGGGACATGCGGGTGGCCGGTCTGTCTGCAGTTAGCTGGAGAGGGGGCCAGCCCCAAATGTCTGTCCCTGTCCGCCTAAATACAACCTATTCCTTGAGCTTCCACTCAGCCACCTCAGGAGAACCTTCCTGAGTCCATAAGGGGCTCTCCAACACGGAGCTCCGGTCGTATTTCCACTTTGAGTCACTTGCAGGATTTTGGGCCCAGCCCCTCCTGGAGGAGTCACTCTTTGGTTGCTGGAAGAAGCGCTGATTTCCTCAACCAAGTTGCAAGCTCCTTTAAATACTCGGTATGAGTTCACCAAGCACCTACCTCTCATTTCTCTTGAAATGAATCCTCCACCTGCTTCCTAGAGCCTGAGCTCTCTAAAGTACAGCCTTCTTCATTGCACTCCTGTGCCCAGCTCAAACATCCTCAATGGTTCCCTGTTGCCCCAGAATAAAACCTAGATCCTAGAGATCAGCACTTAAACACACCTCACCCAAAAACCATGAGCCACCGGACTACACACCATCTTCCAAATACCACCCCATGCCTTTCCTGTCTGTGCCTTTACTCGCCTCCCAGAGTTTCCCTGACCCTCGTGCCCAGTTGTGGACATCCTACCCTGCCTACAAGACTCATCTTAAGTGCCACCTTCCCAGTGATTCCTCTATAGTAGACAGCAAGTCCTTCAATACCAGTTCTCTTCCTTAGAGTTTTCTGGGCTTCCGGCCACCACACAGCTGGGTAGGTGTGACCACCCTCTGACCAATGGTAAGTGGAAATGCATGTCTTTATTTGCCCATTCCTCCCTATTGAAGAATAACATGGATTATGGAGGAAGATCGTGGGTGAGATGGCTGGAGCTCAAGCAGCTACCTTACACCAGAGGTGAACCGTACACTGAGGATGGCAGAACAAGACAGAAGCAGCTTGGGTCCCTGACAGGTTTGAAAGCTACCCTGCCGTTTCCTAATAACCTGCTTCTGGATCTTTTTTATTTATTTATTTTAAGGTATGAGGAAAACAAAGCTTGTCACTTTCGGTTCAGTTATTTTGGTTTTTTATATTATAGCTGAACTGAATCCTCTCACCCCCTTCTCTGTTCTGGGAGGCTACGTCCCTGTTTGAGCTGCTAGGACCCTAGTCTATTAGTTTCTTCCCTGGTCTTCTGTTATTGTGGCTTGTGAACCATTTCCGGCCAGGCCTGGGTTCCTCCTGTGTCTGTATCCCCACCACACTTGAAAGAACAACAGGTGCTCAAGGCTGAATATGTGGAAATAAACTGCTGCCCCTTCTCCCCACCGCTGCCTCCCACCAAGTTCTGCAAAAAGGCTGAGTTCAGGATTTTCCCCTCTGGACCACAGGCTTTGTGAGGGCAGGGAACTTGCCTCTCTTTTTCTTTGTTGTGTCTGAGTGCCCAGCACAGTGCACGACGTACAACAAATACTCAAGAACTATTCCCCAGATGGCCAAACTCTGCCTCAGGAGCAGTGACCTTCCAGTGGGTTCTGAAACTGGAATCAGTGGCCCCTGTCCCTTAGAGCTCCTCTCAACTCGACATGCTCCCCTCGAAGCCCGGCTCCAGCCAGCCCTACACCCTCCAGGGTGCCCTCCTTGCATCCCTGTTATGGGGGAGGAAGTCCTTGCATCCCCGAGGCCCTCACTTGGCTGGGCCACACAGAGAATCACGGGAAGGTGTTGATTCTTGAAGAAAAGCGACTTCCCTGGGCCCACAGCCCTCGCCATTCCCTGTGCCACACTGCCTCATGTTGCCAGCCCCCCCCCCCGACTGGATGGTGGGCAGCAGCTGCCTTGGATCTGTGTCCACCCTGTATCTCTCCAGGACATTGTTAGCAATTGGGACAAACAATAAAGGCAGCATGGTGTACCAGGCTCACCAGCCAAAACTGGCTGCTAGTTTTATTTATGTATTCAATAAGCACTTCTATGTCTCTTTCATGTACCACTGTTCAGAGTGCTTCACAAATATTAGTGCAATAAACCTTGTAATACTCTCATTATTATACATGTTAATTATTACTCCCTATTATTAAGTCTACAGATGAGGAAACTGAGGCATTGAGAGGCTAAGTAACTTGCCCACAGCTAGGAAGTTCTACCACTCACTCACTGTCTCAGTACCTTTGAGCAAGTCTGTTTCCTCATATTTGAAATTGGGCTGATAACCCTCACCCATGGGCCTTGGGCTGTAGTTAATGGCTGTGGGCACCCTGGTTGCTCTGGGCCCCTGTGCTCTTCCCTAGCAAAACCATTAGCTTCTTCCAGGGCAGGTCCACTGCCAGGAGGATGGCATGTACATCACCTGTTTGCAGCTCAGCCTCTTGCTTCTGTTTCCTGAAAAACAGGTCAGCCTCTGGGAGGTACCTGATTTGGGGAGTCCATCTCCTAGTCCTGGCCCTCTGTGGGGAATGGGGTGCCAGAGATGCTCCGCTGACCCCCTTCTTAAAACCAACTCATCTTCGCTAACAAGACAGTCTTATCTTTGAAGTCTTTCTCACATACACAAGGCTGACAAATTCACCCACAGAGCTGCTAATGTGATCAGTCTAATGCATTAATTGGTTGACTTCTTAGCCGAATCAAGAGTGAGGCAAAGAGAGGAAAGGTGGAGAGAAGTGGGTGGGGGGAGCAGGTCGGGGGGCTGGTGAAAAGAAAACATCTAGTTATATTTAATCTATGTTTAATGATTCTGCATAAGCAATGTCTGTAATTTGTAACTCGCTGAAAAGCCGGTCATTAGAAACTGTCAGTTCAATTTTTTACAAGGTTTGAGACTTAACCAGGGCAGTTGCCATTAATAGCAAACTCTATTAGATCTATATGTGGAAAATACTCATTAGGCCAGTGGGCGATAAATCAGACATTGCAGGATCTGAGAGTTACTCCTCGAGCTGCTTAGGTCCTAATTTAGACCCAGTCTATCTGTATTGACGGCTGGGTCTCTGATGTTTAATAAGTAAACCTCGACGTGTCAGGTTATGATTAAACTGTCCTAGGAGGGATGCAAGCAAATGAAACTGTCACATACGTTTCCTGGGGGGGTTCCAAACTTCTCATGACCTCAAAGCAACATGGAGTAAACTTCCCACTCATACATATTAACAGCCCACACACTTACAAAAATAGCCGAGCTCAGTGGTCATTATTCATCAAAAGGATTCAGTCCCTTGGGAAGCAGTGAGCTCTCAAAGGAAGTATTTAAGCAGAAGCCAGATGAAACTCTTTCATAGATGGCCTTGAAGTTGCTTTTAGTTCTAAGGTTACCTTAGACAAAGATCTCTTCACTTCTTACAGGTTAAAGTACAAATTCTGCATCCTTGTCTTCAGAACGTTTCAGGAGTTCCCAGTCCCTTTGCCACCCACAGCCCCTGAGTCTTCCTGTCACGTCCTACAGCCGGACAGTCACAGATCCACTCCTCTGTGCTTTGCCCAGGTTGGTTCCTCTACCCACAGTGCTTTTCTTCCATCTGTCTTTTAGGCTAAGTCCCAGTTGAAATCCAGCACGGGATGGAGCTGTCTCCCAAATCCACCCTTCCTTGGCCTAACTAAACCAGCAACAGCAATAAGTAATGATGTGCACTGAAGCCAGCTTCTACCTTCACCCTGGTTGTTAAATATTCAGGAATTTCACAACTGGTGTTAAACCACTAGTACCTTCAAATCAGCCATGGTGGGAATATCTACAGCATGGAAATTTGCATATGACACAAATTAGGGCTTTTTTAACCGCATATCAGTGCAATAAGCTTAACCCCCCTTTCAACTCCCAGTGAGTGGAAGAGGTTGGCTGGAGTGGGAGCTGTGAATTCTGCACCTGAGACATGAAAGCGTGTAGTGGGGGATTAGTGATGTTGGCCTGAGTGTGAGGAGAGAAGGGCTGGGAAGTTGCCATCTCCAGCGAAGCCAGAACCATCTCCCACAGCCTTCTCTGCCTTTCCCACTTGACATGCAGCACTACCATTTGCGGCCACTTCGTATGCGGACCTCAGCTATGCCTGTTTCATTTTTCATCTGTTTGGACTGGGCTTTGGAGTCAGAATTTGATTCTCACCTCTGCTACTTGCTGGACTTCCCTAGTGGCTCGGTAAAGCGTCTGCCTACAATGTGGGAGACCTGGGTTTGATCCCTGGGTTGGGAAGATCCCTTGGAGAAGGAAATGGCAACCCACTCCAGTACTCTTGCTTGGAAAATCCCATGGACGGAGGAGCCTGGTAGGCTACAGTCCACAGGGTTGCAAAGAGTCGGACATGACTGAGCGACTTCACTTCACTTCACTTTTGCTACTTGCTAGCCATGAGACCATGGAGAAGTCTTTTTTACCTTCTCTGAGCCTGTTCCTTCTATTGCATAATGGATTTTTCTCATGGCCCATGATATCCAATTCTCATTAAGGTAGCTCTAAGCCCCCCAAAGCTGACTCACTGAAAAAGATCCTGATGCTGGGAAAGATTGAAGGCAAAAGGAGAAGACGATGGCAGAAAATGAGATGGTTGGATAGCATCACCAACTCAACAGACATGAGTTTGAGCAAACTCTGGAAGACTGAAGGACAGGGAAGCCTGGTGTGCTGCAGTCCATGGGGTCACAAAGAGCTGGACATGACTCAGCAACTGAACAACAAACCCTGAAGAGCCGAGGAACTGCCTCCACAGAGCCTGATGAGAATCCTGAACCTTTTTTCCTTCTACGCCCCTCCCAGGACTCCTCGTCTCCCTGAATCCCCACCCCCCAACACCCTTCTCCCCACCCCTGGAGAGAATACCTTGATTGCAAAGGGCTCCGGAGAATCCGGGGAGGCACTCGCAGATGCCGCTGACGTGGTGGCAGGGCCCGCTGCTGTGCACGCAGAGGGGACACGGCTGGGTGCAGCCATGACCATAGAACCCGGGGGCACAGACTGGGGGTGAAGGGGAGATGGTGGTCAGCAGCTCAAGGGGCACCTGCCACCCTGGCTACCTGTCCAGTCCCCCACAGTGAAGAAGAGAGGCTTCTCAACAGTACCGGGAGAGTGGCATCCACCCACACCTCAGAGGGCCTGTTCCTTTCTACAGAGAGGAGTGGGGGTGGTCCTATTTCTACAGGGGAGTCAGGCTGGGCCCTGAACTTGGGGACAGAAAAGTTAAGGCTGGGAGAAAGGGGATTAGAGGGAGGGATTTGATGGGGGCCAACTCTGTAAGCCCAGCCTCTCTCCAGCTGGGAAGGAGTAGGGAGGAAGAGCTGTCCAAGGTCTGTTGGGTGGGGGCCAGCCTTACCTCTCTGGCACAGGGGTCCTCGGAAGCCCGGGGCACACTCGCAGCTCCCGTCCTCTGGGGAGCAGGAACCGCCGTTCTCGCAGCTGCAGGACACAGAGCAGTTGGGGCCCCAGCGTCCAGGGGGACATGTGCTGTCACAGTGGATGCCTGTGGGCCAGACAGACTCAGGTCAGTGGTAAGGGGTGAGGACGAAAGGAAGAGTGATGGGGAGGGTGTACTGTGCAGCAAGAGAGGGGATGGGGGTGGAGAGGCAAGCACATCTGGAAATGTGGAGGGAAAAACAAAGGCCTGGATGGTCAGGGAGGGCTTCTAGGAAGAGGCGAATGACTGAAGTCCTGAAGACCAAGTAGGAATTGACCAGGTAAAGGAAATCCTATGTGCAAAGAGCAGGAGGCAAGAGAGAGAATCATGCCTTGAAGGATAATATAGCATAGTGTGTTGGAGCATAAAGTACACGATGGGATACAGCAAGAGATGAGGTTGTGGGAATCAGAAGGGGTCGGATCATGAAAGGCCTCCTTTGTCTTTGACATCTTAGCTGAAATCCAAGGTTAGTGACGTGCTGCAGTCCATGGGGTCACAAAGTCAGACACAACTGAGTGACTGAACAGCAAAGGTTAGTGGAGCAAGTAAGTGCCATGATGGGGGGGCTACACGAGCTAGGAGAGAGTTGCATGCTCAGCCATGTTAGTCCAGGGGCCATTGGTCCTTGCAGGGCCCCACCCAACCAGCCCCTGGGCAGTAGCCCAGAGAGTGGGAGGCTCTTTTCAGATTCTCTTGACCATAGTCCTCAGTGTAATATGTATTTTATATCAAATGTGCATACATATGAATAATAGGAACCAGTGCTCTGCAAATGACATTTACTGTCACTGACTATGATGCAATCTGATATTTTCTCTGCACTATGATGTATTCTATTTCATTAAGGAAAAAAAAAAAAAAAAGCTAGTTGTGACCCAACAAATTGATTTAATGACCTTCAGTTTGACAAACAGTGGCCTAAGGGGGAATGGATGGGATCTGTCAGAAAGAAGAACAAGGTGTACACAATCTTTTTGAGTTGAGAGAAAGGAAATATATGTTGGGGGTGATTACAGCCTGCGGGCTGAGAAGGAATTTTAAAAGGCCTGAGGCTGGATGCCCAGCTCTGTGGAGGGGCTTCCTCCCAGGCAGAAAGGCTGCTAGTCCGACATGCATAAGGTGAATGGACTGTGAGGGCGCCGGAGACCAACTTGGCTTTGGAAAGTGAATATCCAGAGGCTCAGAGAGGAGCAGAATTAGTTTAAAAAGCATGTCTGCCTTGTTATAAGGACAGGGATCATGAGAAAATGAAAGTGGGAGGAAGACATTCAGGCTCAGTGAACAGAGCCGGCCCCAGCAGCAGCAGGAGAGCGGTGGGACCAATTTACAGGCAGGCTGGAATGCACAAGCCCACCTGGGCTGGCAGGAAACGGGAGGGGGCAGAACAGAGGCAGAGAGTTGGGGAGAGGGGATCAACTGGCTTTATTCCCCTCCAACGCCTCTGTCCAGCCCGGCTCCCTATCCCTCCCTGGGCTTTCCTCCTGTGACAGCTCAATTCTACAGCAGGGTGGGGGCTTCTGATGCCACTCTGCAGAAAATGACAGTAAATGTCTGATGCCTCTGTATGGAGGGACCCTGATGCTGGGAAAGATTGTGGGCAGGAGGAGAAGAGGGCAACAGAGGGTGAAATGGTTGAGTGGCATCACCAACTCAATGACCATAAGTTTGTGTAAACTCCGGGAGATAGTGAAGGATAGGGAAGCCTGGCGTGGGATCACAAAGAGTTGGACACAACTGAGTGACTGAACAATGGAGGGAAGGGGGTGGGGGGAGATTCTCCCAGGAAATGCCATCTTTCCCCAGTGAGAATCCATTGGTCACATTTCACTCCACAATGGAGGTCTCTGGAGTTTCAGGTTCACAAGAGGTGGCAAATAGCATGAATGGACTGAAGGGCAACCTGGGGCAGGAAAAAACACAAAGCTGTTTGAGATAGATGGAGAGAGTAACATGGATGCATATACATGAATATATGTAAACAGATAGCCAATGGGAATTTGCTATATGACTCAGGGAACTCAAACTGGGGCTCTGTAATAACCTAGAGGGTGGGAGGTGGGAGGGAGATTCAAGAGGGAGGGGACATATGTACACCTATGGTTAATTCATGTTGATACATGACAGAAATCAAACCAATATTGTAAAGCAATCATCAATCAATTAAAAATAAATATTAAAAGAAAAAATCCCCCAAACCAAAAGCCATGATGTGCCTCAAGGAATTCTTGTGCCCGTGGATGTTGAAAATGTGAGATTCGGACTGCAGGCCGAGGGTCCCTGCTGCTCTCCAGAGGCACACTGGACTAAGGCGGAGTTCCACTATCGGACAGGGGCCTCCGATCCCACCTGTGCATCAAGCGCTCTTCGTTAGGCTGCCCGAGGCATGTGCATCACATGCAGATACAGCTCTTTCCTAACACTATGAGCTGATATTACTGTGATTAATAAAACAATGCACGCAAAAGTACCCCTGAATTCACGGCAGCCGGTCACTCTCATGTTCCCCCAAATCAGTAGACATTAGAAATATAGCTACTCTCCTGTCTGGGATCCTCAAAATGTCTTTGTGTCAAAAATGTGTCCTCTTTTGGAGATTAAGAATCATGTGTAAGGTTATTATGCTCAGATTGCAGATGGCTGCAAGGGCCCACTGGGTTCTAGGGTCTGCCAATTATTCTAGTCTAGGTCTGGTGCTGTGGGTGAGGCTCTTGTTTGAGGTTCTTTTATGTCCTAAGACCTCCTCGGAACGTCAGACATTGGCACCTAAGTGGAGAGAAGAATCTAAAGGTCAGTGGCACTGGTGAGGTCAGAGCGGCTGGCCTTGGCCTAAAGGGAGGCTCTCTCTCAGAACTACAGCTTCTGAAGAGGTGTGGTGTCTTCAGTTAGCTGCCTTCTCTAGGTCCTGTCTGGGGATAATAATCCCCCTTGGGGGCCCTCTCCTTTTTACCTTAGAGAATCTAAGATTTTGTTTTTCGGGGCTCTCTACACATCTATATTGATGGGTGCAGCAAGACTAAAAATCCATGTATTGTGACCTCTAGTTCATATCATAAGGCCAGTAGCAACTCAGCAGCCCACATTCTTCATGGACTATTTTAGGTCCTCTTCATCCAGGAAGTCTTCCTGGATGTCTGCCCAGGGATTCAAGCATATATTTGATAGTGGCATACAGCTTTGAATAGTTCATGTATGTGCCCTGGGGAGACAGGGGTCATGGTTTATTGACACTTCTGACTATCCAGGTCCTCCCAATAGGCAGGGAAACCATCATCATCATTTCTGCATCTCTAGCACCCAGGACAGTGTCTGGCACACAATAGGTGCCCAGGGTCTATTACTATTATTGAATTCTGCCATTTACTCCTGGGCCTAGTTCAGGGCCAGCCACATGGTAGCTGCCAAATCAAGACTTGGTGATGGTTTGGGTCAATGATTGCTAGCTGAATGAAGAAATGGTTCCCCTTTACAGTGCAATCCTATGCCTCCTGTTGGCAGTAATGTCAGCTCCTTTTCCTCCTGTGTAGCAGGAGGTGATGGGATCAGATCATCATCAAGGTCTCCTTACTTCAAGGGGAAAATCCATATATGGTTACAGGTTTATTGAAATAAGTTTCTTTCAACTTATTTCAATAAACATTGAATTAGCAACTACTATGCACAAGGCAAGGTGAATTAGACATCATGCCAGTCAAGGAGCCTGTGGCTAACTGGGGTGAGGGGAGAAGACATGAACTTGCTTAAAGCAAAGAAAAGTGTTGAGGGACTTCCCTGGCGGGCCAGTGGTTAGGAACCCACCTTGCAATGCAGGGGACATGGGAGGTTTGCCCCCTGGTCCGGGAACTAAGATTGCATGCTGCAGGGCAACTAAGCCCATGCGTCACAGCTAGAGAAAGCCTGTGCTGCAACAAAGAGTTCACACGCTGCAAAGAAGAGTCCACACACAGCAATGAAGACCCAGTGCGGCCAAAATGATGATAATTTTTAAAAAGTGTTGACTCAAGGGGCGAGCAGTATGCCAGGGGCTAGGTGGTCAGGGGTAGGTGGGGAGGGCTCGCTGAGTAGGAGGCTGGGGCCTGTACCCCAGCCTTCCCTATCTTTCCTTGGTTTTCTTCTGCTTGAACAAATTTCAGAACATCAATTGCTCCTTTGAAATGATTTCATGACCACCTTTGGGGAAATTAGATTTAGAACAGCAGGACCTTGCTGAAAGGTTGTCCATCAAAGACAGAATTTTTGAACACCAGATGTCATTAAAATCTTATCGGTTCAGTCAAAATTAAGGCAATGAAAAATTAAAGCGGATTTTCATTTGACTCCAGCCAAGAGTGTAGGGTTTTGGTAACCAGGGTGGAGTCCAGCTTTGTACTAAGGGGCAGAACAAGGCGGTCAGATTGAAGATGCTACAGAGGAAGCAATGCCCCCAGTCCTTGACTTTCTGGTTGTGGAGAACAGAGGTTGCTGAGCAGCCTGGTGTGAATTCTTATCTGAGGACATACATACCCTGCCAGCAACGCCTGTATTTTTCACTCCTTGCTGTCCACCACTTTGGGAATGGCCAGTGGGTTCATTCATCCAACATATTATTAACATCGTGTTTGTGGTTTACACTTACTGCTGCTGCTGCTGCTGCTAAGTCGCTTCAGTCGTGTCCGATTCTGTGCGACCTCATAGACAGCAGCCCACCAGGCTCCCCTATCCCCGGGATTCTCCAGACAAGAACACTGGAGTGGGTTGCCATTTCCTTCTCCAATGCATGAAAGTAAAAAGTGAAAGTGAAGTCGCTCAGTCATGTCTGACTCTTCGCGACCCCATGGACTGCAGCCTACCAGGCTCCTCTGTCCATGGGATTTTCCAGGCAAGAGTACTGGAGTGGGGTGCCATTGCCTTCTCCCTACACTTACTGAACATCTACTATTGTGCCAGGTACTGTTAGCACTTACAAGTATTAATTCATTTAAACTTCCAAAGGACCCTGTGGTTATAAGGATTATTATTATCTGCATCTTATGGATGGAAGATTCAGGCCCTGAGAGGTTAAAGGACTTGCCCAAGGTGGCCTGACTCCAGCTCTGTGTCCTTAACCATTTCTCAGTTTGTGACAGTCACTGGATACTGTGGTGAACAAGGTGGATTGGTCCCTGCCTGCACAGAACTGAGTGTCAATGTGGGAGGCAGGTAATAAATGAATAGTTACTCAATCAGAGTTCAGTGACAATTGAAGTAAGTACCGCTGTTTGGGTATTCTGAGAATTAAAATACTGTAGGGTATTCTGATAATTAATTAAGGGAGTTCTTTCATAATCTTGGCCAGGTTGTGGAGGTGGTAGTATCTGAGCAGAGAGCCTTCCCAGAGGAAGTATCTTTAAGTTGAAATATGATGGATGAGAAGGTATTATCAGGTAAAGAGGAGGAGAAAGAGTGATCCAGGCAGAGGGAATGCACGTTTGATGCCTGGAGTCAGGGAGACGGTTGGCTCACGTGGCTGAAGTAAAGTGAGTGATGGGAGGGGGCGTAAGACAGGTGGAGGAGTGGGGGAGGGCCAGACCATGTGGACCCCAGGTCACTGGAAGGCTTTGGATAAATGCCATGGGATGCCACTGAGGCATCCTGAGCCTCAATGTGATGTGAACGGATCTGGTCACCATGTTCAGAGTAGGGGCAGCTGGACAAAAGGGGAGGCCCAGAGGCAAGAAGGAGGCCAAGGCTGTGCCGGGTGAGGGATGGTGCTCAGTGTACAAGCAGAGTGACAGCGGCTGGTGAAAAATGGATGGATTTGCAGTATATTTAGGGGGTGGACTGCCAGGACACATGTAGGGACCAGGAGTCTAAGCCTGGGCGAAGGCGAACACCATATCCTCTGTAAGCACAGACTAAGCACCCACACTTTTGTCTGACTTAAAAACTGGTCTGTCCCCAGCCCTTAGAAAAGAGCCTGTACATAATAGGTGTTCAATGAACGTTTGTTAAGTTGAATGGAATGGAGAACTGAAGCCCAGAGGAGATAAAGGAAAGATGCATTCCTAGGAAATAAGAGGAGAAAGTGAAGGAGAAAAGAAGGAAAAGTCAAGAAAAGGTAGCAGAATACCAAAAGCTCAGTTTCCCAGGACCTGGAAGGTGGCGCGGTTGAGGGGGTTACCTGTCCATCCAGCCAGGCAGCAGCAGTGGCCTGTGACGGGGTCGCAGCCGTCTGCGTGGCTGCAGTCACAGCGTTCACTGCAGTTTAGCCCAAACGTGCCATCCTGTGGAGACAGAAATGGTGAGATCCAGACCCCCAGAGGTTCTCACACTTCTGTGGGATTTTGATGACAAAACTGAGCTGCTGCCCAACAAGGATGCAGAGAAACTGGGGCCGGGGCAAAGTGAAGGCCTGTTTTTATAATTGGGGATTCAATGAAGTCACTCCAAAAATTTTCTTGGCTGCATTAACAGGAGTATGCAGTTTGGAAGGAGGGAAGTGATAGTCCTTTCATACTTCTCAGAGAGCTACAATGATCATTAATTAACACTGGAAATGAAAATGCACTTTGCCAGTTTTAGAACATTGATCACATATAAAGAAGGATTATGATTTATTCTTTGTTACTGGGTAAGAAGGTGGCAATCGATGTTTGTTGTGTGCTCAAACATTAGCTATCAAGAGTCTTATTTAACTCATTTCTCTTAATCTTCACAACTCTATGAGATGGTTTCATTATATTCAAAATTTAAAGATGAGGTGAAGTAACATGCTCCAGGCAACATAGCTAGGATGAAGCAAAGCCAGGATTGGAATCCAGGACTGTAGGACTCATTCCATAGACCATCAGTTAATTTAACTTATTTGTATCATAGACTAAGATCCAGGGAATAAGTCTAGGTGGTTATTGCTGGATAATGCTTGATTTAGTCCTCCCACACCTTGATCATAAAATTATGGGCTGTTGGGGTTAGAAAGAAAGTTAGCCATTATCAACTCTGGCAACTCTGATGGATTAGGAAGGGCTGTCCTGTGGCACTGTGTCATGAAGGATTCTGGAGTTGCATCTGGGCTCAGTTTAACTGTGCCAGAGTCAATAATGGTTACCAAGAGCACCCTGGGGAAAGTGACTCCACATCACCATATCCCCATTATCTACCATTTTACAGATGAGAGGGCTGAGGCCAAAAGTAGGACAGAGAGGTTAGAACTGGGGCTGAGATCTAAATCCGGGTGTCCCATCACCTGGTCCAATGCTCTTCTCTGTCCTTCTGTGGACAAAATAACCACAGGGAAGAGGTCGGAGGGGCTGCTGGGTCACCCCCACCTCCCCGCCCCCACTCACCGGGCAGGGCAGTTCACAGGTGTCCCCCAGCCAGCCGGGGGTGCAGGAGCAGGAGCCATCTGTGGGGCTGCAGGCGGCCCCGTTGGCACAGGCGCAGCTCTCGTTGCAGTGCAGGCCCCACGTCCCGCTGGGGCACGGCAGGGTGCAGTCGAGGCCCTGCCACCCTGAGGGGAAGGAACAAGGCTGTCACCTCTCTGTCCCGTGTCAGCACAGTTTTCTGCCCACTTCCCCCGGCTCTGTACAAGACAATGCACCCAAACCACCCCTTCTCTGGTAGCTGGGGCAGAGCACGCATCCCACCTGCTGAGTCCACTCGGAAGCACAGCATGGCTGTTGAGAGCGCAGGGGCTAGAAGCTGGCTCTCCTGCCTGCTGGTTCTCCCTGTTCTTGCTGTAGGTGGATGATCTCACCTGGACAGGGCATCAGTGGAGGGGGGGGGGGGTCCTCTCTGTGCCCAGGGCAGACTCAGGAAGCTTATCTCAGGGCCCTGTGCTTGGGAACAGGCTGGTTTCCCATTCTGAGGCTGCTTACTGGCCTGTGTAAGCCCTTCCCCTGGTCTGTGTCTCAGGGGGCTGACCCCTGCAGCTGCTCTCAGGTGGGCTTGCCGGTGGGAGACCTGGCCAGTGATGAGAGGGTGGGGGCAGGAAAGGCACAGGTATCTTCTTTCTCTGCTGTGAGCAGAGCCTCTGGGGGTGGCTGTCTCAGTACTGCAGCACCATCTTGCAGCCGCTCTGCCCCTGTCTCAGTCCCTACCAGGTGGCCCTCACTCACAGGCTCTGGGAACTCTACTTTCTCCCTTCATCCCTCTCACCCTAGAAGTGGCAGCAACTGTGAGAGAAGCTACGAATTTCCGGGTTGCATATCTCTGCAGCTCTTCTAACACTCTGGTAACAGATCCCTTTTATTACATTCCTGCTGTTGAAGTCCCAGGCATGAGTCTCCTTGGCTGGAACCTGACATACAGGGTCCCTGACTCTGCATGTGGGTGGGTGGGCACCTGGCAGCCCACCTGGGCAACCTCTGAGTGCACATCTGAGGGGATGGGATGGGAGAGCAGGCGCATTACCCTCCTTGCAGGTGCAGGAGCCATCAACTGGGGAGCAGGTGCCACCGTTGTTACAGCTACAGAGAGAGGAGCAGTTGGAGCCATAGGTGCCTGCCGCACAGGGAACTGCGCAGACCTCCCCCTAGAAAAGCAGGAGGGGCATTTGGGTCAGAAGGTGCCCCATGGTAAGTGGCTATGGTAGGTGATGCCTCCCCCCTGCCCCCCTCTCCATGTTCTGAAACCTGTGAATATGTTACCTTATATGGCAAAAGGGACTTTGAAGTCATGATTAAGGACTTTGAGATGGAGAAGAGTGTCTTTGATTAGCTAGGGTGGCCCAAATTGATCATGTAAATCCTTAAGGGCAAAAGATAACTAAAAAGATAGCCTTGAGAAGTCCTCCACCTGCCTGCATTGACTTTGAAGACAGAGGAATGGGGCCACAAGCCAAGGAATGCAGTGGTCTCTAGAAGCCAGTCTTCTTGCCTGGAAAATTCCATGGACAGAGGAACCTGGCAAGCTATAGTCTATAGGGTCACAAAGAATCAGACGTGACTCAGTAACTGAGCGTGTGTGCTCATGCATGCGTACACGTGCACACACACACACACACACAAGAAGCCAGAGGCTTCATTTTACAACTAGCAAGAAAATGGGGACCTCAGTCTCACAACCCTAAGAACTGAATTTTGCCAAAAATCCAAATGAGCAGAAAATAGATTCTCCCCTAGAGCCACCAGAAAGGAATATAGCCAGATGACACCTTGACTTTAGTCCTGTGAGACCCATACCGGACTTCCAACCTACAGAAATGTAAGATAGCACACTTGTTTTGTTTGAAGTCACTAAAGTGCTAATTTGCTACAGCAGTGATAGGAAAGCAATACAGTGATTCTCACCAGTTGGGGGAAGGGTCAGGCCTCCAGACCACTGCTCTAGAGTGGGCAAAGCCCTTAAGGAATTTGACCCCTGAACCTCTATTAGGTCACACCGGCACAAAATTTAACCCTTTGCTTCTCAATCTTATTTGATTCTTACCAGGAACCCCCTGAAGCAGATAACAATATCCTATTTCATTTACCCAAACCTCAAAGAAGTTAAATGTAAATAATAACAGCTAATATGTATTAAGCACTTTCTCAATATCAGGTACCATCATTTCATTTAATCTTCACAATGTCCTCAAGAGATAGGAACTAGAGCCTCAGCATCATTCCAGGTCATGGAGCTAACTATGGTTGATCTCTATTTGAACCCAAGCTGGCTACTTAACCATTCTGTTTTTAGCATTGGCAACCAGTTTCCTTGGAAAACATTCTCTGAAATGGAGACTAGTGGGCTCTTGAGAACAATCGCTTCGAGGGGAAAGGGAAGGAAGAGGGATAGACAGAAATTGAACTCTGGTACAGTTGCAACAATAGCCTCAGCTGATCTGCCAGGAAGTTCTAGAGCTGGTTGGCCCTTAGAATTGTCCTGCCAGGGGAAAGGGAGAGAGAGGCTCCACATCCCTGACCAGTCATTGGTATCCACTGCCCTGGGGAAGGGGGCATGACTTCAGGGGAATCTGTGCTCTTTGATGGAAGGCAATTTCTGCAGAGAGACTCGTCTGGGAGCTACTAAGTTTCCTGCAGTTGGGAGGAAACTGCACGTCTTCAGCCTGAGTCGTGTATCTGGGTGACACCCTACAGGATCCACTGCACCAGACCTCCTTGGGTGGGCTGTTAGCTCTAGTAAGGTATTCAGAGTGAGGGCAAGTCACAGGGCTACCAAGAATGGGGACTTCAGAGGCTTTGAGGGGTGGAAGAATTCAGTTAATCAGAGGAAGTAGGGTTAAAGGCAGTCTAGGTGGGAAGGGTGTGAACAAGGGTGCATAGGATATGGGAGCTGGGAATGTTCTAGGAGTAGCAGGAGGAGGGAGTCTGTTGTAAGGAGGGTGAGGGAGATATTTCAAAAGGGGGTTGGGGGACTTCCCTGGTGGTCCAGCAGTTAAGACTCTGCTCCCAGGGCAGGGGGCCCAGGTTCGATCTCTGGTCAGGGAACTAGATCCCACATGCCACAACTAAGATCCGGTGCAGTCAAATAAATCTACTTTTAAAAGCGGGACATTGGTAGCCTGGAATGCGAGGGAAGGGAATCTGGGCTCTCAGAGTCCCCAGGACATGCCTTCCCTAGTCAGGAACCCTCGTTGGGGATGTCTGCTCTGGTGCACATGCTGGGATGCTTAATTCCCACCGTCTCCCCCGAAAGGAGTGTCTCCAGCTAACTTCTCAGGTTTTGTGCTTAGGTTTACTGTGGGAATGCTGATGCATGGGCCAGGACACCAGAGCTCACCTGGGCCCTACTAGCTGTGTGACATTCGATAGGTTACTGCCCCTCTCTGAGCCTTACTTCCAGCATTTGTGAAATGATAGCCTTGAAGTAGGGGAGCTCACTTCTCAACTATCAGGGTCCCAGGCAGTTGGCCTCATCCCCATTCAGGTCACAGAGAGATCTTATTTGGCCCTTGGTGAAGAGGCTCCTCTCTAGCCCTTCTCTCTGCTCCTACCTGCCGAGGCTGGGTCAGGGAGGAGAGACTGGGGAGTGTGGAGTCCTGCACCAGAAGGTTCCATGGTTCCCACTCTTTCCCAGGCCAGTCTTTGGCCGATCCTGACCAGCTGTAATCTACTAGCGCTCCCATTACCCAGAAAAATTCTAATTTATCCAGGACTATAAATAGCCCAGAAGAATATGTTTAAGCTCTGAGGGCCTTGGCTGGGGTATAAATTGCATGCTCAGTTTATGATTTTCTCTGCATGAGTTTACTTTAAGAGGAAGGGGTTTTATTGTCTGGAATCCTCATTAGTGTCCCCAGTCCCTGCCCTCTGAGGAGATTTTGAGGGGCTTGTGAGTCCAATTGTGGATCTGTTGGCGGGGCTGAGAGGACTGCCCACCCTGCCCTGCTCCAGGGGGCAAGACCCAGAGCACCCAGCTCAGAAGATCTGAATGCCCAGAAGGCTGCACCAGGTCCCATTTTCTCCCAGAGCAGCCTGTACAGGCATATGGACAGTCAGCCTGGCTTTACAACAGCCCTGGGAAGTCACCAGGCGAGAAGACTTTCTGCTTCCCAGAGAAGGAAAGGGAGACAGAGCAGGGCAGGGGCTTATCCAGGGCCCCATGGTGTATCAGTGAGGGGTGAAGGAGGAAGAACCAGATCTTTCCACAAAGGTGGCAGAGCCTGGGGGTCAGAGAATGGACTCTAGTGGCATCCTACTGCTACCACTGACTCACTGCCTGACCTTGAGCAATTTACTGAACCCTCTTGGGGACTCAGTTCTTCCATCTGTCAAATGGGAATAATAATGTCCTTACTTCATAGTATTGTTAAGAGGATTAAATGAGTTATTACATATGAAGCTATAGTTTTTCCCAGTAGTTTCCACATGTATAGATGTGAGAGTTGGACCATAAAGAAGGATGGGCACCAAAGTACTGATACTTTCGAACTGTAGTGCTGGAGAATACTCTTTGAGAGTCCCTTGGACTTCGAGGAGATCAAGCCAGGTCATCCTAAAGGAAATCAACCCTGAATGTTCATTGGAAGGACTGAAGCTGAAGCTCCAATGGTTGGCTACCTGATGCAAAGAGCTATCTCACTGGGAAAGACCCTGATGTTGGGAAAGACTGAGGACAGGAGAAGAGGGCAACAGAAGGTGAAACGGTTAGATGGCATCACCGACTCAGTGTGTTTGTCTCTGGGGGTGTCTATTTATCCATCTGTGTGGATTTGGGTGTAAAACTGTGACTCCTTCCTCATCCTTCCCTCCTGTGTGTTCCCTCCCCAGCCCACCTGTGCTGCCCTGGTAGGAACTGGGTGCACACACAGCCACTACCATCCTAGCACAGTGGGGTGGCTCCTGGTTAGCTCTTAATGCTTGTGTCTACCCTGGGTTGTGAGCTCAGGGAGCAGGACTTCATTGTACTCACATCTAGATTCTCAGAGCTTGGGGTCCTTCTGGTGTATAATGGGCCCTCGATAACTGTTGTTTAATTGAAATGAGATGTCTTTGTGTACATGCTGGCTTCTACCGTGGACAGAACCAGAAGGACTGAGCAATCTCCATATGCTTTCTTTCTCATGCCAAGCAATTCAACAAATGTTTGCTGAGTGGGGGCTGATTCTGAGCCAGCCCTGGGAGTGGGCTCCAGGGACATACAGGAGCCTGTGACCTGGTCTTTGCCCTTGGGCAGCTCCCAGACAGTGTGCACACAATCACACTCATGCTTGCATCTGGAGGCATTTATTTGCCCACTTATTTACTGGCTCCCCCAGTTAGACCAAGAAGCTTTGTGATAAGAGGGATCTTATCTGTCTTGGCTGCCCCAGGATTCCTAGCTCAGTCCCTGGCATGGAGTGGAAATATTCTATAAATACTGTTGGACAGATGAGTGAGGGGCCCTGGTGGGCCGGGGTTCTGTGACCCCCATTATACACAGGAAGCAGACTGTTGCCTGGTCTAAGGATGAGTCCCGTGCTGCCACACTGACTCTGGGCCTCCCTGGGGGCTCTTGTGCAAATGGAAAGCTGGGCCAGATCCTGGTCTGTGGTTTCATGTCCCACTCTGCCATCTCCTGTACAAACCCTCCCTGGTCAGGCTGAGGGTCAGACATACAGTCAGAAAATTACGCTGCTGGCCTCGAGTGCATCCACTCAGGAAGACAAGACCCTCCAAGCTGAATAGGATCTTAGGGATGATCAGATTCATCGCCATCATGAAAAAGACACTGAAAGTCAGAGTAGGCCCATGAGGCAGAACTGGGATTTGTCTACCACATCTTCCCCAGCCCAGTGCCTGGCCCAGACCAGCCTTGAATCCACATCTGTTGATCTTTTCACCTTCTGGCAAAAATGACAGGACAAGAACCCAAGAAAGTAGGGGGGTTGCATTTGGCATCTTGCATGTTTCACGTAGCCTAGCAGCTTTGCTCACTCCCTCAGCCAGGAGTACCCTAAGGCCTTTATTCAAGTTGTTCGCCAAAATCTCCACCCAGAATTCCTATAAACCTTACTGCTCGAGGGGCTTCTCTGGTGGTTCAGATGGTAAAGAACCCACCTGCAATGCAGGAGACCCAGGTTCGATCCCTTGGTCAGGAAGATCCCCTGGAGAAAGGAATGGCTACCCACTCCAGTATTCTTGCCTGGAGAATGCCATTAACAGGAGCCTGGCAGACTACAGCCCATGGGGTCACAAAGAGTCGGACACAACTGAGCAACTAAGCTCAGTTTACTGCTGGAAAACGATCTTCTGTTCTGACTGACTCATGTTCAAACTAGGTAACATACAGGTCTTGGTTTCTTTATCAATTATAGGCAGCTGTTGAAATCAGTCTCCCCAACTTTTCACCATCAAGAAGCCTTGTTAGTGTCCTCTGTCTGCAAAGCTCTCCCAATTTGAGAGACACTGCTGTCACCACGCACTGGTGTCCAAGGCCAGTCACGTACCGAACAGGTGCAATTTGGCCAGTGACCACATGCCGTCTGATGCTGGTGGCAGCATCTTGTCCACCAACCATGACCTAGAAATTCCTATGATGTCACCTACAACCAATCAGGGCTTCTGATTAGCGCATGCTAACCTGGAAGATCACATAGAGTTAATTTAATTCTAATTAACAGCAGAAGAAAAACCTTGGTGTTTTAGTGAGCTTCATCCTAGGTAATGGAAAATTGCCTGTAGGCTTTGTAAAATGTTCAGAATTGCTCCTGGCAACCTGCTGCAGCTTCTGTACGTGTCTAGCTGGGAACCAGTGGCTGGATCATCTCTAAGGACCCTGTAGCTCTGCCTCTCTGAGCATCTTCTTGCCTGCAGTAGGGGGTCTTAACCCGAAGAAGTGAGGAATGATGGGAATGCAGGCCCAGAGAAGGGAGCCCTCCTGGAATCTAAGAATCACACCGCCCGGTGGCCACCAATGCATGGCCTGGGATTGGTCACATATCCTGCCTCTGCCCTGGGCTGTAAGCTCAGGGAGCCAGGATCTCATTGAATTCACATTTAGATTCTCAGTGGGGTGATAGCTCCTTGTACCAGAACTGGAAAAGCTGTTGCAAATCACTTTGTTTGGCTCCCTTGTTTTACACTTGAGGAAACTGAGGCCAAGGGAGGGAAAGCAACTTGCCCAAGGTCGCACAGCCAACACTGGGAGGGATGGCTTTGGAACTTGAATCTCCTGGCTCTTATTTCAGTACAGTATGCGAAGAACCTAGGTGTGGTAAAACTCTGGGGTAGCCTATGCTGCCCTTGCTCACTCCTATTGACGGCATGCTCACCACCTAAGTACAGAGCATCCAGAGGACATGGCCCTGACCTTGAGGAAAGGCCACCTGCCAAGCTGAGACACTTGCTTTTTCTCAGCACCTGGAAGTTGGTATCTGGGTGTTTCTTGTATTGTCACCTATCCCCATTACACTTGCAGAGCCCAGTCCCAACACCCCTTCCGCCCGTCCAGGAAAGGGCAGCCCTCCGCCTCCCACAGAGGCAGACTCCCAAGGTTCCAGCTCCTGTAGGGGGGAGCCTGCTTCTCCTGCTCAGTGTCTTCATTCTGCAAATGGAGGATGGATGAGAATTCTTCCTTCAGTCCAAAGGCCTGTTCATTATAGATGCAGCCTAGGCTATTAACCCCTTGAACTTGATTTGAAAGAGCAGCTGGCTGAACGGAAGCCCCAGAGCTGGTCCCACTGCAGAGCTACAGATCTCCTCCCCGTGTTCCACCTGCCTCCTTGTGCAACGTGGCAGCAGGGGTCTGGACCCCGGTGGGTAATGAGTTATATGTTCTATTACATTCGTTTCAAATACTGTTCACTGAATTTTCTCTCCTGCAATATTTTGCTTTGTAGTTCGGCTCTGTTTGGGAAAATTCGTCAACAGCTGGGCTCCTTGTGTTGATCATCCATTTTCCTTGCAATGGGCAGGAGGTTAATGAGTACTTCTTGGAATGAGAGGAGGAGAAGGATGGAAAGTGCTTGATCCTCCCTCACACAAAAGGGGTAGGCAGTTGTGCAGGTTCACCTCAGGGTCCCCTTCAACATGTTCTGTTGGTAGGAGGCAGTGTAAATGGAGTGAACTGGGGTCCCTAGGTCCAGGCCGAGGGGGTGGGCATCCTCTACAGGCCCATGGAGCTCAGCGGAGAGGACTCTGGGACAGGAAGCCAGGGAAGTCAGCTTGGCCCCCAGGTCTTCTTGGTAGAGGAGTCGGGATGGTTTAGGCAAGAAAGGGCCCTGGACCTGGCATCAGAGTATGTGGGTTACAGTGAGGCAAAGACACTGGCTCACAGTGACCCAGCCTCATTCATTTACCCATTTAGTACTCAACTGCCTTTTTGGCCATGCCATGTGGCATGCTGGGTCTAGTTCCCTGACCAGGGGTTGAACCCATGCCCCCTGCAGAGTCCTAACTGCTGGACTTGCAGGGAAGTCCTTTCAAATGCTTGTTGAGCTTCCACCACAGGTCAGGTGTGGTGACAGGCCATGAACTCACTAACCATCACACTAAATTAGATGCGACCTAAGGGGGGGCCCTTCCTGGAAGCAGGTATGGCTACCAACTCTAGGATTCTTACCTGGAGAATCCCATGGACAGAGAAACCTGGGGGCTACAGTCCATGGGGTCACAAAGAGTTGGACACCAGGGAGCGACTAAGCACGCAGCACAAGGGGGCCTTCAGCTCCCATATTCCTTGCCTTCCCCTGTCTTCCCACTTGAAGAGCAGGCTTCTGTTACCTGCTCCTTGATGAACTAAAATCAGCTCTCATTCTACTAGAATTCTCATCCTCACGGTAAGTCCCATGAATGTAAAGACTCGGTCTGTTTTCCTCACCCTCGTGGCCCTGGTCCTGGCATGGTACCTTGACCACAGTCAGCGCACATTGCATGTGGACCAAATTAATTCACGCATTCAGGAAATGTTTTGGAACCACTAGAACATGTCTGACACTGTGCTAGGCCAGAGGACACTGGGTGAGCAGAGCAGAGCACGTCCCTACTCTCATGGGGCTTCCCAGGTGGCGCTAGTGGTAAAGAACCTGCCTGCCAGTGCAGGAGATGTAAGAGATGTGGGTTCGATCCCTGGGTCAGGAAGATCCCCCGAAGGAGGGCATGGCAACCCCCTCCAGTATTCTTGCCTGGAGCATCCCTTGGACAGAGGAGCCTGGTGGGCCACAGTCCATAGCATCACAAGGAGTTGGACATGACTGAAGTGACTTGGCATGCACGCATACACTACTTTCATGGAGTTTATCCTTTATAGGGGAGCAGGATGAGGCAGATGATGAGGCTGTGGCAGGAGAAGTTGCAGGCTAGGTCCCTCCCTACTTCCAGATGTTCTGCAGTGGCCTTGCCAGTCCTTTGGTTTCTCCTGTTTCCCTGTCTCCCATGCTCTTTCTAGAGCTTCAGGGTCACCCACCAGGCTGATTTGGTGCCCAGTGTCACACCAATACCAGAAGCACACGTGTGGAGTGCACTTCACTGTTTACAGTATTGGCCCCAAATTTTGGCACCAGAGACCCGTTTTGTGGAAGACAGTTTTTCCATGGATGGCAGGATGGGGTCGGGGGGATGGTTCAGGCAGTAATGCAAGCAGAGGGGAGCAGCTGCTAAGGCTTTACTCGATCAGCTTGAAGGGCTCAGGCAGTGGGACTCCCAGGTGGGGAGACTCATGTGTGATTTTCCAGGGAGAAAGAGTGACACGAAGTCCATAAGGCAAAGAGAACAGCTTGGACTGAACACCAGCCACCGAGGCCCCTCCAATGCAGAGCAAACCTCACTGGACCTAATTAGTGTGTAACCGATAAAGCAGCAACTGACAGCCAACGCCCACTGGGGAAGAGAAAGTCTGCATAAGGCATGAGGAGCAGAGGGCCAGAGAAATGGGGGGGGGAGGGGTGGAGGCCTCTTGTTGCACCCATTCCCATTCCTGTTTCCCTGTGCCAAGCGGATAACGCATAGGGCCTGTGTGGCTGAGTTATTCTATCTGCCCCCCCGGGGGATAGTTGGAGAGAGGCTGAAGGTTAGGCCTGGAAACCCTGTAACTGTCCAACATGAGTAGGCTATCAGTGATCTGAGGCTGCTCTGTGCAGTTGTTCAGGCTGTGCACTGCACAACCCTCAGGGGCCACTCAAATGGCAGTCACTACAGCTTGTGTATTTATTACATCAGTTTTTTGGCAGATGCCAATAGACTGTCTTGATAAAGGAGTGTTTCATTTTCTAATTTGCATAAATATGCTACATAACTGACCCCTTAGGAGGTCTCCCTAGAGGAGCACAGACTCCTAATATTTCCCACACAGATACCAAGACACTTCAGGAAGACTTGAGACACAGTGAGCGTGGCCCAAAGAGGATATTTAGAGTCAAGTTCAGGCTATGTTCACTTACTGGCTGCAGGATCTGGGGTCCTCCAGGAGACTCAACTGGCAAAACCAAGTTTCTCTTCTCTCTGTTGATGCCTTTGTCATATCTATAGCCCCTTCCTCTTCTCCAACTATTCCCTCTCATGAGCTCCAAGAAGGCATCACAGGATGATAAGAGCTTATTGAACACTCTTGAGAGGTATTTGTATCTTATCAGGAGGCTCTCAAATCTAAAATTCCTGGGAAAGTTCTTACACAAAGGTATATGCATAGTGGGAAGGACCTGAAGAAGGGGAAGCAGGGACTCTGATCCTTACCCCTGTCCACTCCCCTTCATGTCTATAGACAGGACTGAGCCACTGGCTTAGGACAGACTGACCGTTCTCCAGTGCTGGAGACAGGAGGAAAGAGACTCAGGTTTTTAACCAACCCCTTGGTGCCAGCCTGTGCCAGGCACTAACAGGCTTTCAGGGAAGGAATGACCTTCCTAGAGAGAGAACCATCCTAGAGAGAGGGCAAATTGAGGCTGGAGAGGTCACTTGCTCTTAGTCACGCTGTGAGAAAGGGGCCAACTGACTCCACAGCCCAGTCTCTTTCCTTGAGACCTGGCCGCCTTGCCTGCAAACAGGGCAGCTGTGTGGCAGGGACCCCAGTGTCCTGAGCGCCTACCATATGCCAGGCCCTGTCCCAGGTGCTTCTCTACAGATTTGTTGTTAAATGTATGCTGACAGTGGGGGCAAGAATGGCTACTAGGGGCTTATGGTAGGAACTCTTATGGGGCATTTGTATCTTACGTTAGGAGGCTCCTGAAGTCCAAAAGCTTTCAACGCTTGGAACTGCCTGGTGGTCCACGATCCCAAAGCAGGGGCTCTGGGGATCAATCGCTGGTCAGGGAACTAGATCCCACACTCTGCAACTAATTGTTCACGTGCCGTAACTAAGACCGCTGCGGCCAAATAAATAAATATTAAAAAAAATAAACCAGAAGCCTTCAAGGCTTGATGGAACCAAGCTAAGGTGGAATAACAGGTAGTGGGAGTGAGAGTCAGACTGGGAACTGTGCCAAGATCCATTAAATAGTATACATTTTCTGAAAGCTGGTTACAGGGCTGCTGCTGCTGCTGATGATGATGCCTGGCGGTGCTCGCAACATCACACACAGACCTCAGCTCTTAGTTAAGAGAAAGGAGCTTCCTAGGGCAGCCTCCCTTTCCTGCTCCTGCTCTCCCGGGACTGAGCCCTGTCAAGCACTCTGGCACTTCCTGAGGGCCTGGGGGTGGGGGTGATTCTGGCCACAGAGGATCAGGTCACCTCTTACTGGCCTTCTGGGTCCGACTCCCTCCGTGGACAGTCAGGCAAAGTCCCTGCAAAGTCAGCTAGAATCTTCAGGACCTCCTGGACAAACACTGACAGCATATGCCTCCAACCGCTCTGCATTAGGTTTTGTGATTTCCTTAGTGGTTTTAAAAAAGTGCCAAAAACCATTGCCTCTAAACTGCTGGGAAATCCCATGCTGGTGGGGAGAGGGGTCTTCATGAGCATTTAGAGTGTGTGAGCACAGTGTGGAGGGGGCAGAGGCACAGGACGCGTCTGTGGCAGGGGAAGGGTGTGGTGGCTGCCGCCCTTTCACACTCAGATGTCCTGTAGGCTGTTCTCGGTAAGCCTGTGTGTATGTGTGCCTTGCTGTTCAGTTGCTCAGTTGTGTCCAACTCTTTGTGACCCCACGGACGGCAGCACGCTAGGCTTCCCTGTCCTTCACCATCTCCTGGAGTTTGCCTAGACTCATGTCCATTGAGTCAGTGATGCCAACCAGCCATCTCATCCTCTGTCGTCCCCTTCTCCTGCCTTCAATCTTTCCCAGCATCAGGGTCTTTTCCAATAAGTCAGCTCTTTGCATCAGGTGGCCAAAGTACTAGAGCTTTAGCTTCATCATCAATCCTTTCAACGAATATTCAGCGTTGATTTCCTTTGGGGTTGATTGGTTTGATCTCCGTGCAGTCCAAGGGACTCTTAAGAGTCTTTCCAACACCACAGTTCGAAGGCATCAGTTCTTCAGTGCTCAGCCTTTTTTACCGTCTAGCTCTCACATCCATACATGACTACTGGAAAAAGCATAGCTTTGACTATATGAACCTTTGTAGGCAAAGTGATGTCTCTGCTTTTTAATATGCTATCTAGGTTTGTCATTCCTTTTCTTCCAAGGAGCAAGCATCTTTTAATTTCAAGGCTGCAGTCACCATCTACAGTGATTTTGTAGCCCAAGAAAATAAAGTCTTTCACTGTTTCCATTGTTTCCCCATCTATTTGCTGTGAAGTAATGGGACCAGATGCCATGATCTTCATTTCTTGAACGTTGAGTCTTAAGCCAGCTTTTTCACTCTCTTCTTTCACCTTCATCAAAAAGCTTTTTAATTCCTCTTCACTTTCTGCCATAAGAGTGGTGCATATGTGTGCGCAAACAGTGAGTTTATGCAAACACATAAACTCCTGATATATGTGATGTAAATAATACTCGTGGGCCCTATGCATATCAGTTGTACAGATGCTTTGTCTGTGTGGAAGAGCAGGTTAGGGATGGCATATGTGGCTTATTGTCCCAGTGTCTTGGTTTGAATGGCAGCTTATGGGCTCCCCTCTTCACAGCTGCACGGTCTATGCAGCGTGTGACTCTGGTGGAGCGTGTCCTGTGTCAGCGGCATGACAGCTGTGAGGTAAGCTTAGCACCTGATGCAGGACATTTGGGCTGACCCTGGTCATAAAGCCTCAAGGGGGATTTGGTCACAGTGGCCTGGAGAATGGTGTGCACAGCATGGACACGCTTGGTTCACACTGTAGAACCCAGCTCCTCTGAGGTGGTGGCTGGGGGGTGTGGGCCCGGGGCAAGGGCCTACAGAGCCACAGGCTAACTCTATTGACAGTGATAATGTTCCAAATGGGAACAAGATTATGGGGACAGAGGGTCCTGCAGGGACTGATGGTGGTGTTTACTAGGGTCCAAGCAAAATGTGGCACATTCATGACTCATGGGATGCTTCTAAAGGACCAGGGATATTATTCAAAGAGATTTACTGACCATTCTCTGTGCAGGCCTGGGAGTGAATTTGGGTTAGGAGGCTGGCAGGATAGGGGAAAGGAAGGAATCAGACGGACCTGCCCCAGCAGCTGTCTGGTAGAGAGGACAGACTCATCCACAGTGTGCCCCTAGAGTGAGTGTGCCAGGGTCCTATGGGAAGGTAGTGTCCCACAGGAAGAAAGCAAGCAGGCTTTATGAGGGGATCGCAACTGAACTGGACACAGGCAGAATTCAGCCAGGATGATAGACAGCAAGGGCATTCCAGGGAAAGGCCAGACTGAAAAGAGGCATAGAGGAGACACTGTATGTGGGAGGGTGGGCGGGACTCTAGGGTAAGGCAATCCATTTGGATTTCCTGGAGTGCCAAGCCTGAAGGGTAGCAGCGGCACAGGAGCCTGAAGGTTAGACTGTCCCAGCTAGGAAGGCTTCAAACTTTACCCTAAAGACAAAGGCAGGAGCTGGCTTCAGCAGCATGTGTATCAGAACTGGAATGATACACAGAGGATTAGCATGGCCCCCACACAAAGATGCCACGCAAATCCGTGAAGTGATCATATTTTTCTATAAAGAGAAAACCCTAAAGACGACACACAAAAACTACTAGAACCAATAAATGAACACAGCAAGGGAGCAGGATACAAGATTGACATGTAGAAATCAACTGCATTTCTTCACACTCACAAGAAAGTATCAGAAAGGAAATGTAAACAATCCCTCTTAAAACTGCATCAAAAATACTTAGAAATAAACCTGCAAATAGATTCATCGGTACCATCTTTCTAGATTTCATATGCATGCGTTAATTGCTGGGCAGCAATGGAGACGCTGACATAGACAACAGACTTGTGGGCACAGTGGGGGAAGGAGAGGGTGGGGCAACTTGAGCAAATAGGGTGGAAACATATACGTTACCATATGTAAAACAGACAGCAAGGGAGAATTTTCTGTGTAAAGCAGGGAGCTCGACCCAGTGTTCTGTGGCAACCTAGAGGGGTGGGACAGACAGGGAGATGGGAGGGGGGCTCAGGAGGGAGGGGACACATGTACATCTGTGCCTGATTCGTGTTGATGGGTGCCAGAGGCCAACACAAGACTGTGGAGCAATTGCCCTCTAATAATTGTATTTTGTTCTATCCTTCTCCATGTTATACACTTATAATCTTTGATAACTAAGAAAAGAAATAAACCTCACCAAGGTGAAAGACTTGTATGCTGAGAACTACAAAACATTAATAAAAGAAACTGAAGATGATTCAAAGAAATGGAAAGATAGCCCACGCTCTTGGATTGGACAATTAATATTGTTTCAATGGCCACCCTACCCAATGCAATCTGCAGATTTGATGCAATCCCTATCAAATTTTTGTGACTTTTTTTTTAATAGAACTAGAACAAATAGTCCTAAAATTTATATGGAACCATAAAAGATGCAGAATTGCCAAAGCAATCCTGAGGAAAAAGAACAAAGCAAGAAGCATAACTCTCCCAGACTTCAGACAATACTACAAAGCTACAATAATCAAAACAGTATGATCTTGGCACAAAAACAGACATACAGAACAATGGAACAGAATACAGAGCCCAGAAATAAAACCACACACATATGGACAATTAATTTTTGATAAAGGAGGCAAGAATATACAATAAGGGAGAGATGGTTTCTTCAAGTGCAGTTTGAAAAATTGAACCACCTTATGTAAATCAATGAAGTTAGAACATGTCTTTATACCATACACAAAAGTAAACTCTAAAAGACTTAAAGACTTAAATAATAAAAAGCACCATAAAGCTCCTAAAAGCATAGGCAAAACATTCTCTGACATAAGTCAATGTTTTCTTAGATCAGTCTCTCAAGGCAATAGAAATAAAAGCAGAAACAAACAAATGGGACCTAAGCAAATTTATAAGCTTTTACACAACAATGGAAACCATAAACAAAATGAAAAGACAAGTCATGAACTGGGGGAGAATATTTGCAAATGATGTGACCAATAAGGGTTTAATTTCCAAAATATACAAACAACTCATATAATTCAATAACAATAACAACAAAACCCAACCCAATCGAGAAATGGGCAGAAGAGCTAATAGACATTTTTCCAAAGAAGACATACAAATGGCCAATGGGCATGTGAAAAGATGTTCATTGTTGCTAATTATTACAGACATGCAAATCAAACCTACAATGAGGTACTGCTTCACATTTGTCAGAGTAGCCATCATTAAAAAGTCTACAGATAGTAAATACTGGAGAGAGTATGGAGAAAGGGAACCACTTTACACTGTTGGTGGGAATGTAAGTTGGTGCAGCCACCATGGAAAATAGCATGGAGGTTTCACAGAAAACTAAAAATAGAGTTGCCATATGAGCCAGCATGTATACTCCTGGGCACATACCCAGACAAAACTACAATTCCAAAGTTATATGCACCCCTGTGTTCATAGCAGCACTATTTACAATAGCCAAGACATGGAAACAACATAAATGTCCATCTATAGATGAATGGATAAAGATGTGGTTGTGTATACATATAGTGGAACCCAGCTATTAAAAAGAATGAGATAATGCCATTTGCAGCAACATGGATGGGCCTAGAGGTCAGCATACTAAGTGAAGCAAGTCAGAAAGAGAAAGACAAATACCATATATCATTTATATGTGGAATCTAAATATGGCACAAATGAACATTTCTATGAGGCAGAAGCAGATTCACTGGGAGAGAGAGACAACAGAGAGAACCCCTTGGTGCTTGCCAAGGCGGAGGGGTAAGGGAAGGAAGGACTGGGAGTTTGGGAACAGCAGCTGCAAACTATTATATGTAGGTTGGATAAACAGCAAGGTCCTACTGTCTAGCACAGGAAACTACATTCAATATCTTGTGTAAACCATAATGGAAAAGAATATGAAAAAAATAATATATACACATATATATGTGTACAACGGAGTCACTTTGCTATACGGCAGAAATTAACACATTATAAGTCAACTATAATTCAATAAAGGCTTTTTAAAATTTTAAAAAATAGACAAAGGCAGGTCCCCAAGAGCAGGCAAGTGCCTCAGTGTCCCAACCTATTTTTGGAATACCCCTCCCCTGAAGGCAGGAGTCTGGTCTACTCCCTTCTGTTTAAGAGAGGTTGAGAGTCCAGACTCAGGGAAATCCCATGGCTTATTGATTGTAGAATCATTTTTTTTTTAAGTTACAGAATGAATGCAGAGAAAGTAAAGCTGAAGCCTGAGAGGATTCTACTGGTGAACAAAAAGAAATGGAGGTGGGAAAGGGTGCCTCCACTGTTCAGTCGCTGGGTTGGGAAGATTCTCTGGAGGAGGGCACGGCAACCCCACTCCAGTCTTCTTGCCTGGAGAATCCCATGGAGAGAGGAGCCTGGCAGGCTACAGTCCACAGTGTCGCAAAGAGTTGGACACAACTGAAGCGACTTAGCACACACACTGTCCAAACTGTCTGTCCTTTCCATCCCCCAACTCTATAAGTTATTCAAGTCTTTATAACGCTGCTTTCCTCCAGATTTTTCTGGGTCCCAGAGGTGTCTCAGACAAGTTCTCATAGAGTTCATCATTACACATAATATGGGCCTGGGATGTGCTCCTCCTTTAAGAACTTGAGGCCTCAGGGAGGCAGGTTTGACGGGAGCTCAGTTTAGACCTCTTTGTAGGAAGGGATAAGGTGGCTTCCAGCTTTGGGCAGAGGCTGTCTGGGGTTAAAGGCCAGAGGGAAAAGAGGGCAGTGCAGCCTCAGAGGCAGACAGGCCAGGAGAGGTTCATCCTGGCAGCACTTGTCTGGGGAGTGGCTGGGTCTTGGGTTTGAGAGCTGAGATGCTCAGAGTTATGTAACCTTGCCGCGACTGTGTCCTTGTGTGTAAAATGGCAACAGTGGCATTTAACCTCAGAGGGCTGTGGGAACACCTGTGGTGGTGGGTGTGGGAGCGTGTTTAGTGGAAGAACCGTGAAACAGGTGAGTGTCACGGTGATGACTGGGTGCTCCATCCGTACCACTCCTGGGAAATTAACACTTCCCCCCAGCTCCCTGACGGGTGCCTGGTTGCCCTATAGCGGTTTTTTCTAAATGATTTTATCGGTTTGCTTACTTTGGGCTATGCTGGGTCTTTGTTGCTGCACACAGGTTTTCTCCAGCTGCAGTGAGCAGGCGCTACTCTCTAGCCGCGGGGCACGGGCTCCTCACTGTGACTTTTCTTGCTGCGCAGCACAGGCACCAGGCACCTGGGCTTTAGTAGTTGTGCATGGGCTCCAGAGCACAGGCTCAATAGTCGCGGCTCGTGGGTTTTGCTGCCCTCAGGCATGTGGGGTCTTCAGGATCAGGTCCATGTCTTCTGGACTGGCAGGAGGGTTTCTTACCATGGGGCTGCCAGGGAAGCCCTGCCCTAGAGTGTGGCACCCCTTCCTAGCTCAGCTCGCACGGCTGGGGCACCCTGTGGCCGTGGCTCAGGTTTCCTCCTAGTGAGGGGCAGCGAAGGGGACTCTGGGTCTGCCCACAGGAGAGGTAGGTCAGTGGCAGAGGGCTGATCAAGCCAGCGGGCTCTGGAACTTGACTACTAAATTCAGTTCCTGGCTCTGACACTTACGGGACCTTGGGCAACTTCTTCTTTTCAGCATTATTGGAGGTAAAATGAACAAACTTTTTGCAAGTCATTCACCAGCCTGTGTCTCAGTTTCCCTATCTGCAAAAATGGGATTGTAATAGTACTTTCTTCACTTCCCTGGTGGCTCAGACGGTTAAGCGTCTGTCTACAATGTGGGAGACCAGGGTTCAATCCCTGGGTCGGGAAGGTCTCTAGAGAAGGAAATGGCAATCCACTCCAGTACTATTGCCTGGAAAATCCCATGGACAGAGGAGCCTGGTAGGCTACAATCCGTGGGGTTGCAAAGAGTCGGACACAACTGAGCGACCTTCTTCTTCTTCTGAGGGTAGGGGGTGATGATTAAGTAAATTAACACACATAGTGTTCTTAGGATAGTGCCTGACCCAGAGGAATTGCTATAAAAGATTTAGGCATTTTGATTGTTACATGCAGCTGAAGATGAACCTACTAAGCCCACTGCAGGTGGGAGGAAAGAAACTTAAGACTGGGTTTCCCTGGTGGTCCAGGGGTTGAGACTCTGCCTGCCAATGCAGGGGACACGGGTTCAACCCCTGGTCCAGGAAGATCCCGCATGCCGAGGAGCCACTAAGCTCAAGTACCACAAGTACTGAGTCTGCATGCCTAGAGCCTGTGCTCCACAGCAAGAGAAGCCGATACAATGAGAAGCCCTCACGCCACAAGCAGAGAAAAGTAGCAACCAAGACTCAGCACAGCTAAGAATAATTAAGAAAAGAAATTTAAGTTACCTGCTCTGCACCACTTTGGTATTGCTTGCCTGTTTCATCCTCATACCAGCCTAGAAGGTACTCCACGCACAAGGTAAGCAGAGGGAGGCTCAAGAGGTGATCCTGCTGGCGAGCTGGCGACCCAGCTGGTGAGCATCAAGGCTGAGATTCAGACTCAGGTTCCCTGACTCACAGCCCATGCTCTCCCTACTCAGCTAGCAGCCTCCACTGAAGGGCCACGGGGAGTGATGGGAACCAGCATCTACCAGACACCTGCTGCATGCTGGGTCCCCAGACTGTGATGTCGCCATCTCCCCACACAGGGGGTGAAGGTCAGGCACCGCACTTTGCTGTCACAGCCCTGCTCAGGACTGCTGAGACTCCCTCCTGCCTGCCGGGTCGAGCACTGTGCTTACCAGGCAGGGCCCAGCCTGCTCAGCTCCCACTCTTTCCTTTGCAGTCCCTAACCCCTGCTCCCCTGGGCCATCTTTGTCAAAGGCAGAGCCACTTGGGCCTCACTCCCTGGGCTTGTCTCAGGGAATTGGTACTCAGAACTTTTAGGAGAAGGGAGAACAATTATTCAGTAGTGTTTTTGGAGAGAACTTTTGAGTTTTGTTTTGTTTTCATTTACTCCCAATGTTAGTCTTCCTGTTAGCCCCACCCTAAAGTAATGTATTCAAGACCTTTTTCTGCAACATCTTTCATTTTCCAGACATAATCACATCTCTGGCAGGAATCCCTTCCCCTCCTGGGGTCCATAATTACTCCTGCAGATGGATTATTGGTGCTAATGACTTAGCGAGGAGATGGCTGGGGAGCGGCCAGGCTGGGTGGGGTTTTGGAGCATCAGAGTGGGGGCAGCAGGAGGGGAGTGGTTCCTCCTTTGTTCCAGACCCAAAGCCTTGGTGAGGGTGTCAGTGTGGGCCCCGGGCCCAGTGCTCTCCCTCACGCCTCTGGGTGACACCCCTGGCATTGCTTCCAGCCTTCTCGACAATGTGTCTCATCTCAACTTTACCCCAGACTGAGGATACTAGGAGCAGAGTTTGTGTCCCAATTTGCAGAAGATGAAGTTAAGACACAGAGAGGTTAAGGGACTTGGGAAGAGTCAAGCAGCAGGCAGCAGGGAGGTGGAGCCAGGGGGCCAGGTCTCAGTCCCAGCTGGTCTCCGCTCAGCACTGACTTCCCCCTTCCTGCACGGCTGTCCTGGGGTGAGCTTGGCCTTAGAGCCATAAGCCTGGTTTCTAGGCCCAGCTCGAGGTTCTCACAGGTCAGTTCTCATAACTGCTCTGAACTTGGGTTTCCTCATCCGTGAGATACAGCCCCCCATACTGGCCTGGCTTTCCTCACAGGAGAGCCGTGAAGATTGACAAGCTTAGGCGGGACAGCTAGCTGGGTAAAGTGCTGCCCCACAGGAAGGGAGGGATACTGAAGGTGCCAGCCACTTGCCCTTCCTGACAAAGGGCAGGAAGTCACTAGGCTCCAACTGTGAAATAAAGTGGCTGGGGTTGTCCCGCATCCTGGGCAAAGGCCTGAGGGAGCATCATTGCTAATTATTTGCCACAGATCCATAGCCCTCTCCTCTCCAGGTAACTTTCAGTTGCGGTTCAAAGTGTAGGTTCTGAGTTCAAACAGCTACAGACTCAACTCCTGGAGGCCACTGACAAACTAGAAAAGTTGCTTCAGCTCTCTGAGCCTCAGTTTTTTCACCTGTAAAATGGGGATCCTAACATCCCCTACCTATAGGGTTGCTGTAAAGATTAAATAAAATGATGTATGAAAAAACAAGAGATCCTGGCCTAGGGCCTGCCACACTTCCTCAGTGTGCCAAATGTGGGCTACTATCACCCCACTCCACCATCCACTTCCTCCAGACCTTTTGGGGGAGCTCCTCTGACTCATGGCCCAGCCACACCCACCCTCCGGAGTCTGCAGGGTGGCCAGGAGTGGGAGCTGGCAGGGGAAGAAACCCCATCACTGTCAGAAGTGAAAGTGTTAGTTGCTTAGTCATGCCCGACTCTTTGCAATCCTATGGACTGTAGCCTGCCGGGATCCTCTGTCCATGGAATTCTCCAGACAAGAAGTGGGTGGCCATTCCCTTCTCCAAAGACTTGGACAAAAGGAAAACTGGGAGTGTTTAAGGCCTGTTTAGGGACACCTCAGACCTGCCCCAATAGCTTCTACTGCACTGAGAGAATTGCAGGCACTAGGCCTGAGACCCAAGTCCCAGGTCTGGACCCCAGTCCCGAGGGCAGTGATGGAGACATGAGGAGCATGGCAGGAAGAAGGTGGTATGATATGGGGATGGTTTATTTTTTTAGAGCGGAAGAGTCAACAGTTTTCCCTAAAAAGGCCACGAACCATGGAGTCCCAGAGGGGGGAGGTTGGACTCAGCCTTTGTGACATAAAACCAGTTTTCTCTATTCTGCTCTGTGGATTAATTGCCAACATGATTTAACATGCTGGCGATGCCCCCATCCCTCCCTGCCCTGGGAAATATCAGTGGCTGTCTGCTGTGGGGACAGCAAACTCATGAGACAGAGGCGAAGGTGGAAAAAGCATTGGATTGGGAGCTATGTCACTTGCTTCACATCCCAGGTTCGCCAGTGATTTGCTGTGTGACCTAAGATAAGTCACCTGCCCTGTCTGGACCTCAGTTTATAAAACAAGAGGGTGCACTAGGGAAGCACTGAACATTCTTTCAACTCTGCCACTGTGAAGGCTAATTCCTGTTTTGTGCTCACATGGACCAGAAAGGGCAGGTGTGTTTAACCCACTTAAGAGACAGGAAACTAGGGCTCAGAGGCTGAATATGTTGCCTAAGGTCACACAGCTACTGAGCAGCAGACTTAAGATTCCAATCCAGACCTGTCTGACCCCATAGTCCATGCCCTTTGCCTCCAATAAACAGAAGGAACCTCAACTTCTTATTAAACATTCAGTACCCGCCAGGCATTTTCTTAAGCATCGTGCTTATTATCTAATCCAATCCTAAAAATAATTCTAGAACATAATACCATTATTTCCCTTGTTTTATAGATGAAAAAACTAAGCCTTGCAAAGGATAAATAACAGGGCCAAGGGCCCTCAGCAGATGACTATAGAGCTAGGGTTTGAGTACTGGACAATGTGTGTGTATGTTTATATTTTTGGATCATTCTCCTATTTCCCTGGGCTCCTCTGCTCACAGACACATGGCAGCTAGAGGGTAAATTCTTCATCCCCAGCTCAGCATCCAGGAAAACCTTTTAGTGTAATAATTAGGAAGCTGGTCAATGGTGGGGGGCAGGGGATGAGAAGCTAGTTTCCTAGGCATAGGGCTTACCGTCTGCAGACCTCTGTTTGATGAAGAACAAAACAATTACAACAGGAAATGCACACACATTATGCACACACATTATACACACACATTATGCACACACATTATACATGTCACCTGGCTCTAATTTTCAGTCAACCTTTTCTGGCCCCTAGCTGCCCTTGCTCCCTAGTTTTAGCTCAGGAGCCATACAAGAGGCAGACATGCACTTTACCCAGCTGGTGGGGGCTGTGTGTGCACAGGGGGATGGTGACGTCTTTAAAGGACATAGGAAACCTCGGAGAAGAATTCAATCACTGCTCCACTGATCTGGATTTCCGTAATTCTCATCCCTCTCCTGCCTTTACCGGCCTGAGCAGCTGAGGTTTGCATATGACCTACCGACAGCACAGAGAAAGGGGAGAAAAATGGGGAAACGAGTTTGTTCATTTGGGTGATGGAGTGCCCGTTCCCCTTGCCAGCATGCAAGGTTCAATAACGGCAGACAGGGCTTCAAAAAATTGCAGCATAAATAGATGAGCCCTTTAAGGTAATAGAAATTCTGTCATCCAGGGGAGAAATATAGGTCTTGAGTCCCAGGGGAGGGGACACCAGGCCCCCCCTCCTCTACCTCCCACACTCCCCGTCCCCATTATAGCCTGAGCTGAAACGGAGCATCTGTGTGAGGGATGACCAGAAGGTCCCTTATCTCCCAGCCACACGGGTTCGATGGGTGGGGGGAGGAGGTCTGGGAAATCAAGTCTTTGTAGCTCTGGCAGTGACCTCACAGGCTGTTCACTCCAGGCACCACTGTGGCAGCAATTAGTTTTAGAGCAGCAGAGAAGGCTTCATCAGGCTGGCCACCTAGGTGAGGCCTTAATTAAGGAAAGCTGGTCAACGGAGGAGCATGGAGGGGCTGAGGAGCCGGTCTTCTCCCCGCTGTGATGAGAAAGTCTATTCTTGGTTCTGCGGCTGTCCCTGGGAACCCTGGAGCCCTTGGGAACCCTGCCGCTCCCAGTTGGGAGGAAGTTTCAGCTCTGCTCTTCCTCTCACTTCCATTTCCACCTGTACCCCGAACAGGGGACTCTGGCCAGGACCAGTCAACCTCTTCAGATGGGGGACCCCTTTGGATAAATAACAACAAAAATAACAGTGGCAGCATCCACAACAGTGGTGATGAAAACAGCTAATAGTTGTTGGAGGATGACTAATATGCCAGGTATTCTAGTTATTTTATATGTATGAATTAATTTAATCAGCCCAGTAACTCACTGGGCTTTATTATTATTACCCTTTCACATATGAGAAGACAGAGGCACAGAAAGGTTGTACGTTGCCCCAGGTCACACAACTAATACTCAGCAAAGCTGGTATTTAAAGGCAGAGAATCTCCCTCCAGCATCTCTGAGCAACATCACTCTACAGTATTGCTAAGGTAGAAACCTGCATCATTTGCCCAGCGAACCTGGAACTGATGTTGGGGACTAGCTGCTCCCGTCCCCCCAGCAGCTGCCTGTTTATTTGATGTGCAGAGAAGCCCATGGGTAGACTTAAGCTCCCACACTGCTGGCAAGCCCCTTTGGAAATGCCATGAATTTCCTTGCTATAAAGGTCAGTTCTGGAACTTCTGCTACGGGCATTTCATCACTCTTCCCAAGATTTTTATTCATTTCAAAGTGTACTGAGCACGATATTCCTGTGGTAGGCATGCACGGGGGAAGGCAGTAGGAGGCTGGAGGGATTCAGACTCTGAGACATGTGCTGTGGGAACAGAGGAGATGGAAGGGTTAATTCTAAAGTGAGGAATATTCAGGGAACACCTCATGGAAAAGGCAGTCTTTGACTTTAGCCTGAGAGGCTGAGAAGGATTTTCACAGACTGAGATAAGGACATTGGGGAGGGTGTTCCAGGAAGAGGGAAAAGCCTGAAGAAATGGCATAGGCGGAGTCCTGAAGCAGACACTGTGTTTGGGGAAAGTGAATGTGTGTGGCCACAGTGCAGGTCTGCGGCAGGTAGCAGATGAGGTTAGGGTGAACTAACTAGTTTTAAGGGCAAGTTACAAGGACTGGAGTTTGACCTTCATTTAGTGGGTAATGAGAAGCCATGGAGAGGGGTGATGGGACCCCCAACTTCCAAGTGGATGGAAACCTCCACTTAGTCCCCTCAATGACAATTCAGAGACTCTCCCCTCACTTCGTGAATCATCCCTCACTTGGACAGTGCCAGGACTCTGCCACCTTGAGGCCCCTGACATGTGATCCTCACTCTACATTCCCTACCCCCGTTCACCTGGGTGCCCTGGCTGGGTAAAGACCCCGGGTTCTAACGAGGCAGGAACAACAGCTCACGGGAACTGTCCAAGGTGCTGAACCAATGCCGCACCCAATTTTAAACACTGCCATTTTAATGATTAGCTCCTACACCACTGTTTCTGTTGGGTAGAGACTTTCATTTCCATTTTACAGATGAGAAAGGGAAGCTTCCAAAGTGAGAAGAACCAGAGCTAGAAACTTTGTTTCTTGTCTTTCAGCCCAGGGCTCTTTCCTCTCACTCTGCAGCCCCAATATAGTACAGCAATTCATAGCCCAAGTGAGTCCATTGCTGCTGCCAACCTAACATGTAAAATGCCCAGACTCTCTTCCCACTTCCATCCCTATGTTCATTTCCATAAGCACTGAAATGTATGTCCATGCTGCAGTGCACACTGAGACTGACCATTCAGGATAACCCAGAGGCGCTTGAATGGACCTGCTTGGGACAGCAGCTGTGCCTATGTATGGCTCCGTTGCATTGAGAATCCCTGGGCATAACTCATCCTGACATTCTCCTTCGAAGGGAGTGCTGGGCTTGAGGGAAGCAATGTTTCCCTACACTCTCATAGTTCACCAATAATTACTGGGCCTCTACTGTGTTTTAGGCACTAAGCCATGAACTTCCCATTTGAAGATTCTCACTCTCATGGTTAAGTCTCTGAATAGTTGAGGAAATTCAGATGTAGGCAGGATAAGTGACCTACGTCACTTACCTAAGGTCACTAAGGTAAGTGACCTTACTTACCTTAGTATGCCTATACTAATAGGCATAGTAGGGATTGGGTGCCAAGATTTGAACCCAAATTTGCATAGCTCCATGGTGACCCATCAATCAAAGGCCATCATCTAACACAGGAGTGTTGTGGTGGCTCCCACCACTGCGGGCTTTGTGATCCTGCAAAAGTCACACATCCTGTTTGAACTTCAGCTCATTCTCAAGCTGAAGAAATTGCAAGTGCACTTCTGTAGGGTGCTTGTGAGGAACAGAGATCAAGCATGTGGCGGGTACCCTGTAAGTGTTTGCTGCTAATGTGAATATGACTATTATTGGGCACAAGCTCTGGGAAGGCTGGATGGGCATCCATACCCCCAGCAACTCAAGTTCTTGGCAGAGAGACTATCCAGTGTTATGGGAAGGAAGGAGAAAGAGTGTGAGGACCAGAACACCCCAAGTGCCAGATGGGGTTGTTTCTGCCCCATATTCTTATGGCCTCAAGGGGTGGGGACCACCTGGCTGGATCAGACATGTTAATGGCCTCTCAGAGGTGGTTCAGCACCCCTCACCCCTCATGTTTATGATAAGCCTGGGGCCATTCTCAGCCCTCAGAGACTCTGTCTTCACAAATGTATTCCAACATCCTCGTGTGGCAAAAACCGCTCTGGTGGGAAAGGACAGCTGGGGATATGGCCTCACACGCATTGCCACGCTGGCTACTCACACCCGATAGACAGGACTAATGCAACTCTCACCTTGCAGATGAGGAAACTCAGGCCCACCAATGTAAAGCAACACATCCAAGGTTACTGAGCCAAGGCTAAATGTCTCCCAACTCTCAGAAAAGTGCTTTTTAAAATAAGTCTAATCATGCAAAATGCCAGGCTGGATGAAGCACAATCTGGAATCAATATTGCTGGGAGAAATATCAATGACCTCAGATATGAAGATGACACCACCCTTATGGCAGAAAGTGAAGAACTAAAGAGCCTCTTGATGAAAGAAAGAGGAGAGTGGAAAAGTTGGCTTAAAACTCAACATTTAGAAAATTAAGATCAAGGCATCCAGTCCCATCACTTCATGGCAAATAGATGAGGAAACAATGGAAACAGTGACAGACTTTATTTTTTGGGTTCCAAAATCACTGCAGATGGTGACTGCAGCCATGAAATTAAAAGACATTTGATCCCTGGAAGAAAAGCTATGACCAACCTAGATAGCAGATTAAAAAGCAGAGATATTACTTTGCCAACAAAGGTCCATCTAGTCAAAGCTATGGTTTTTCTGGTAGTCACGAATAGATAGATGTGAGAGTTGGACAATAAAAAAAGCTGAGTGCTGAAGAATTGATGCTTTTGAAGTGTGGTGTTGGAGAACCCTCTTGAGAGTCTCTTGGACTGCAAGGAGATCCAACCAGTCCATCCTAAAGGAAATCAGTCCTGAATATTCATTGAAAGGACTGATGCTGAAGTTGAAATTCCAAAACTTTGGCCACCTCATGCGAAGAACTGACTCATTGGAAAAGACCCTGATGCTGGGAAAGATTGATAAGTGGAAGGAGAAGGGGTCAACAGAGGATGAGATGGTTGGATGGCATCACTGACTCGATGGACATGAGTTTGAGCAAGCTCTAGGAGGTGGTGATGGACAGGGAAGCCTGGTGTGCTGCAGCCCAAGGGGTAGAAAAGAGTCAGACACGACCGAGTGACTGAACTGAACTGAATGAGTCTTAAATTAATACCCATCCTAAAACTCTTTCCCTTGGTATCTCTAATTTTCTTGAAGAGATCTCTAGTCTTTCCCATTCTGTTCTTTTCCTCTATTTCTTTGCACTGATCGCTGAGGAAGGCTTTCTTATATCTCCTTGCTATTCTTTGGAACTCTGCATTCAGATGCTTATATCTTTCCTTTTCTCCTTTGCTTTTCGCTTCACTTCTTTTCACACCTATTTGTAAGGCTTCCCCAGACAGCCATTTTGCTTTTTTGCATTTCTTTTCCATGGGGATGGTCTTGATCCCTGTCTCCTGCACAATGTCATGAAACTCCGTTCACAGTTCATCAGGCACTCTATCAGATCTAGTCCCTTAAGTCTATTTCTCACTTCCACTGTATAATCATAAGGGATTTGATTTAGGTCATACCTGAATGGTCTAGCGGTTTTCCCCACTTTCTTCAATTTAAGTCTGAATTTGGTAATAAGGAGTTCATGATCTGAGCCACAGTCAGCTCCTGGTCTTGTTTTTGTTGACTGTAT